>JAHWFO010051608.1:0-15024 GCA_023313115.1 Rhysida immarginata | reverse complement strand
TTATTTCTCCTTGACTTAGCCTTTTTTGGTTGATTGTCACTTCAGGCTAAGTCCCTTCTCCACCACCCAATGTTCAACATGTTTCCCCTGATTCTTGGCAATAACCTGGCAGCGTAGTTTCCATAACGGCAACAGGAATTTCGTTCCTTACCTCCTTGGACACTTTCCAAAGTCCAGCGATCATTTTGAAGTGATATCTTCCGAGACCCCTTTTGAGAAGGCCAAAGCCACAAAAGTCCATTGCAGAAGAGTCAGATGACTCAACAGGGATAGCATAGAAGGGTATTGCACGAATGCCGGTCTCATGAAATTCAATTCTGTGTTGAGTGCACAGTGTTTCTTGATGAACACAATCTTTGTTGTTCTGCTCTCCATACAACGCCAGGATCTCCTCGTATAAAGAGGTTTCAAAATACTCTCCTGCAACCGTCCTTTTGAGCAGTACCCTGCCACCACCGTGAAACCTTTTGAAAAATTTTCACGACATTTGCCACCCAATCAACCTAGCCTTTCGCATCTGCTGGACAGTAGGCAATTGCAGAACCTTACCACAATCAGTGAAGTAAACCCACACATCATCCAACGCGACATCAAGCCACCATTTCTTGATCGCAAGATAGCTTTCATAGAGTTTGCAGGCGTTAGTTTTGCGTTCACAGATGTGAGGTTCATTAAGAGCACAAACTCTGGCTTTATGGAAATTACGCAGGCCTAAGTTACGTTTAATTATGAGGTTTACCATTGACGTAGATGTTCCTGCCTTCTGTGTCGGAGGGTTTTCCTGTGCTACCATCTCCTGATCTTTTTTGCCTATGTCAGATGAACGGCTGGGGTGGGGTCTCTTCAGAGGTAGCTTTTCATGACTGAACTTGTCGGTACTGCCCGAATTACGAATGTCAGCCAGAATGGAGTGAATAGCAGTCTTTGATAACGAAATTCCTTCCGTGTTGCACTGTTGCACGATGCGTACGGCACTGAATCCCGCCTTGGAAAGTGCTCGTACATACGCTCTCCAAAAATCATTAATTTTTCTAGTCATGCCATGAATAATGGACGTGCCAGGGAGGGTGTTCAAAATCGGCTAAGTTAAGAGAAATGACTCTCCGCATTGTGGCCAATGGCAATTACTTTGAAGGTCATAAAAGAAATTTGTTCGCATCTTCTGTTTTCTGATACCATTCAACGAACCCTTTAGCGACACCTTGTACATTGGTGGCTTGATTTTGCTGTTACCTTCACTCGTTTTAATTTTGGTGTCGTCTTGGGTGTCGTCGTTAATTTCTGCTGCTTCTTTTTTGTTGGTGTTGGTGGTGGTGTCGCTGATCTTCTCCTTGTTACTGATGCTGATGCTGCTGCTGCCTTTGTTGTTTTTGTTGTTTTTGTCGCCGCCTTCTTCTTCGGCTTGATCTTGCCCCTCGACTGACTTTTCTGTGGAGTTACATTTGACGATTCTTCCCTAGCTTTCTTGCGCTTCCTGCAACATCCTTTACGCCGTTTATTGGACTCAGTGTCTGTAGCTTCACTGTTGCAGGAAATGAAAATAAAAATTTTGTTTTTCCAGAACATTTTAAACATTCGATAAAATTAGTCGGATATAAAAATATGCTGCGGCTGTGTAAACGATGACCGGGTCCCAATTCTTGTACACGTCTATGATGTTGCCGAAAGTGAGTTACAGCGCGATGTAAGTTGTTTGCTTTTTTTTTTTTTTTTGGAAAGTGTAGCACGACGTTAGCACGTGGGGTGCTCGCAGCATGTTTCAGTGCTAATGTATACCAGACAATATAACCGAGTGAGGTAAGCAATCGACGATCTTTTATCAGTATGTCATGTCCTGTCTCCAGCATGTGTTTCGCAACCGCCGATTTATCTGGCCGGCCAAACCTTGCGTGGTCTATACAGGTTCGGGACACATTAATATGACCATCTCTCCTCGAACATGTTGGAACATTCCATGTATGCAGATGAAAAATAATTGCATATCATTAAAAGCTGACAACAGCAGACGTGTAGTATCATCTGTTAACATAGCAATTGTCGCCGTCATTGGCAGAGCAAGTGACCTGTCGGATCTCCAAAAAAGGATGATCATTGGCTATCGGGCCAAGGCGGGCAGCATTTCAGAAACGGCCACTTTTGTGAACTGTTCTAGAGCTGCCATTGTGATGGTGTCTACGCAACTGGACGAACCGAACAGTTTCGAGCAACCAAAGAGGTAACTGTGGAGCCCCACGGGCCATCGATCCTAGAGGTGAGCGTCAGTTACGACGCCTGGCCAAAACCAATCAGCGTGCCACTGTTGAGCAAATGACACAGCAAATGAACAGCAAGGCCACTAGGCGTGTCAGCACCAAGACAGTGCAGCGATCCCTCTTGAGGTTGGGGCTCTGGAGCAGGCGTATGGTAACAGCACCCATGTCGACACCTGTGCATCGCCGAAAACTCCTCCAGTTCGCAATGGGCTATCGCCATTGGACCTCGGCCGAGTGGCAAAGGGTTGCTTTCTCTGACGAGTCACGGTTTCTGGTGAACAGAGTGGATGGACGATGGAGAATTCGCCGGGAAGCATCTGAGAACAGGCATCCCGACACCATCGTTGGCAGACGACAGGCTGGTGGGGGAGGTGTGACTGTTTGGGGAATGTTTCGTGGTATGGTCTGAGTCCACTGATACCGCTGGAGGGTACACTGAATGCTGTTCATTACCTGACGATCGTCGTAGACCAGGTACACCCCTTCGTGTCGACAGTGTTTCCTCAGGGTGATGGCACCTTTCAACAGGACAATGCTCCCTGCCATACTGCCAAAATTGTCCACGACTGGTTCGAGGAGCACGAGGATGAATTCAAGCTACTCCCATGGCCACCAAACTCCCCAGATCTCAACCCCACCGAACATTTGTGGGATCATCTCGATCGCCATGTCTGCAAGCTGAACCCTCCACCATGCACAGTGATGGAATTACGGGATGCACTGATAGCCGAATGGTCCCAGATATCTGCAACCATCTTCCGAGGACTTATTGACTCTCTGCCTCATCGACTAGCTGCTGTGCTTGCCGCCAAAGGTGGATATTCCGGATACTAGCAGTTGGTCATATTATTGTGTCCCAACCCTGTATATTTTAACGTTCCTACAAGTGGCTCCTCGGACATTTACTACCGGTAATCTCGTAGATCCCTGCCTGTAAAAGTGGTGGAGTCTTGTCTTTGGGGTTCCCCAAAAGGTTCCTCAGGACATTGAGGTTTTTGTGCGTTACTTCCTAACCTGCCTCTCTAAAGATAGGGCATAACTGTGGAAAGCGCTTTGTTGTATATGATAGGTATTCTGCATGTCGGGGTTCGTCTGTCGTTAAGGGTAGTGGAATCTTTACTAGCTTGACAAATTTTCTCCTACGTACTATATTCATTACTTCTCTCTATGTCCTGTATGCGTTTTATCTCATTGAAAAATCTGGTTGAATGGAGATGCAGGCCCTGTTGGAGATTTCACTTTAATACGAATGCTTAAATTGTCACGATAATTTCCTTTTCTTTTTGGTATTATTGTTTTTGATATTTCATTAGCACAGCACTTTGGGGTATTTCTCCTAGGTCTGCGCTTTTCTTCTGTTAAAGGCGGTTCCCTCTCACCATTGGTTATTCCTTACTGGTAGTTCCTAATTGGAGGATATGTAACCTCCTTCCTTTATAAACTTGCTGTTAATTTACCAAATACTTACTTGGCATTGAATAATGAACTCAAGGAGTTTGAAATACGTATTTGCAAAAAAAAATTTCCAATTGTGGACAAGAGGTGTTCTCCCTGGTCATTATGTCGTTATCCACAGTCATTTCTGCATATGAGAAACTGGAAAGGACTGTGGATAACAACATGACCAACTGACAACAACCTCTTGTCCACAAAAGAATTTTATTAAGCATATACGTATTTCGAACTCATTGAGTTCATTATTCAATGCCGATACAGAGTTTGGTTGAATTACAGAGAATATACAGGGTGAATAAATTGAGTGACATATTCTTCAGTCCAAAAGAAGACGAAAATGTTCTATAGCACTTTGTCTGGAAACGATTTGTTTGCGAGTAATCCAATATCATACAGTAGGGAAGCACGGTAGTTAGCGGACGATATTTTAGCAGTTCCAGCGTTTCGACCCAACACTAGGTTGAGTGGTTTGTTCCATTTAAACCTACTTTAGGGTTGTTCCATTAGTTGTGTACGCTTGTTTCCATTACTCTACATCCACTAGGAATATCAATTTCAGAACGTTTGCGTGCTTTGACATACGCATTACGATTTACGTAAAAAAAGTCATGTACACGTATTCCAGTGCAGAATACACTGACATGCACCTAATGTATGGTCTTGCGAACGGAAATGCTGTGGAAGCAAGAAGACTCTACCAAGAACGCTTTCCGAATAGACGTTTGCCAAATAACCGAACATTTGTATCTGTCGACAGACGTTTGAGGGAGCGTGGTTCCTTTGGCCGTCAAACAGGACAAGGGCGGCCTGTAGCACATTCTCCGGATAAGGAGGATGTGATAATTGACATCATACACGATAAACCACAGACAAGCACCCATGGTACACATTCTGCACTCATCTGTTTGGCGCATTCTTCACAGTCAGCTTTTGCATCCATACCACCTGCAACTGGTTCAGGCACTGCACCCAACGGACTATCCACACCGACAACGATTTTGCCAATGGATACAACGTCGTCGTGCTGCAGACCCTAGTTGTCTCAGCCAGATACTTTTCACGGACGAAGCAACCTTCACCCGGACAGGAATCGTAAATTCTCACAACCAGCACCATTGGGCAGATGCTAACCCGCACGTTACCAGAGCTCGAGCGCATCAAGAGCGTTTCTCCGTGAACATTTGGTGCGGAATTGTCGGAAATAACTTAATCAGCCCTTATGTGTTGCCGCCACGATTGACTGGGCGAATGTATCTTTTGTTTCTGCAGAATGCATTGCCAGAATTACTGGAAGATGTTTCTCTTTTGATAAGATCTAACATGTGGTTCATGCACGATGGCACTCCAGCACATTTCAGCCATGTTGTGCGAGCACACCTTAATGCTGCATACACGAATCGGTGGATAGGTCGAGGTGGACCGGTAGCCTGGCCTGCAAGATCACCCGACCTTAATCCCTTGGACTTTTTTCTGTGGGGTCATGTGAAAACGATCGTCTACAGCACATAAGTTCCTAACATTATGGATCTGCGACAACGAATTGAAAATGCATGCCAAACCCTTCGTAATGCTGGCGACGCACTCTTCCATGACATCAGACGGTCGCTCATGCCAACGAGCCGAAGCGTGCGTGCGAGCTGGTGGCGGGCACTTTGAACCTGTAATTTGAAGCCACGGGTTTATTTGGCTGTATCGCGTAAATAAATCGTTTACAAACAAAGTGCTATAGCATTTTCGTCTTCTTTTGACCTGAAGAATATGTCACTAAATTTATTGTACATAATTTTGAAACACCCTGTATATAAGGGCCGGAGTGGCCATTATCCAATAAAAAGGTACAAATGTAAATTACAAAATAAAAAAGACCAATGGGGGAAAACAATCTCTTAACATCAGAAGCGCGGACCTAGTAGAGTTACTTCCTCCTGGTCGCGAACAATCATTACAATCGATACCGCATGCCGATTATTAAAATTACAATGAATAACTAGATAAATAATAAAATCAAAGAAAGTAAAAGATTAACAATGATACAAAATTAAGAAATATAGAAAATTAACTTGACTCTTTAAGCAATTTGATAAGTGTCGAATCTCCTATCGGGCCTGCGTCTCTGTTTAGTAACAGGTCAGGGTCCTTCTTGGAAATCTCCAACGTCTCATAGGCGTCCAAAGCGTTCTTGTTTCTGACCTGTCTCAACAAACGGCAATCTTGTAGAAGTTTGTCGTGTCCGGCGTCAAGCATATGCTTGGCCACCGCTGATCTATTCGGGCGGCCGAACCTGGCGTGGGCATTATGCTCTTTGAATCTAGTCCGAACCTTCCTGCAAGTTGCCCCTCGGTAAACTTTCTGGCATACACTGCAGGCGATTTCGTATATTCCAGATTGTGCTAGAGGAGGTGTTTGGTCTTTAGGGTTCCCCAAAAGATTCCTCAGGACATTGGAGTTTTTGTACGTGAGGTCTATATCCGCTTCCTTGAAGATCGGGCGTAATCCTGCCGTGAGGGTCTTGTTATATGGAATTGATACTCTAAACTTGGGTGTCCTGGTGTTGTTGAGGGTGGTCGATTCTCTAACCAGCTTTACGAATCTTCTTCTGCGTACCAAATCGTGTACGAGTTTGGTGTCGTATCCGTTGATTTGCGCTGTAGTCCGTATGTGTTTTATCTCTTTCGCAAATCTGGTCTTGGATAGAGGGATGTTTAGAGCTCTGTCCACCATAAAAACGAACGCTGCTAGCTTCTGGCTCCAACAGTGATTTGAATCATGGTGAACGTACACATCAGTATGGGTGGGTTTTCGATAAATGTCATATTCGAGCTTGTTATTTCGTATAATTCTAAGGTCAAGAAAGGGTATAGAGCAATTCTCCTCCATTTCCACAGTGAACTGTATTGATGGGTAGAAGCTGTTGATGTGCTCGAGGAAGGTTTGTACCTCTATCCCGTTGGTATCGATGACAGCGAACACGTCATCGACGTAACGGTACCAATTGGTCATTCCTGAAACGAAGAACAGTTTATTCAACCAGTGACGATCAATTCAAGAACTATTTCCGTCACCAGACAACGTAGGATAATAAGATTCATTAACCCTGACCTAAAATACCACGAAATACTTACCGATGTATTCAGTGCCGTAGTAAAATTGGGCCTTGGGCACCAAGCGTAGTTTGTGCTCCCTTACTGCATTCTGTGCCCCACCTACCTCTTGCTACATTATGCAGGGCGGATACAAAAATGAGCCCCCTCTTTTATTTTCGTAACTGAAGCAAATATGTCAATTTTGATGAATCCAGTGAATAGGAAGTTGTGGGTGACCTATCCCATGGTGCACTTTTCATCATCCCAAACATGCAAATTAGGACACATTCAAATCCTATCTTAAAAACCGTAACAGATACACAAAAAGCCCCAATTGAAGACTTGTTCAGCATGGAATTCCGAACAAAACAAAAAAAAAAAATTCCAAAATCCGATGAACGGATCACTAACAATCACGTGTTGAATTTATTAGTTGTCTCCCTATGCACTTCACAAAGACATCTGAATGTTCAACATGCAAATCAAGAAATTACCATAACATTCACTTTCATGAGGAAAAGCAAATAAAATGCATGAGTCAGCATACACAAAACACGACAGTTCCAGGATGGCAAGCTACACTCTTCCTGAAATGGTCAACACGATCTTCTGCTTTGGAGAGGCAAGACAAAAGCCTACATGCTGCAGTTAGGTTATATCAAGATTGACACTCTAACGAATGCCATCCATCCCGTCGTTCAATGCATCGGATTGTTCAAAGATTCAAAAATACAAGCAGTGTGAATGTTCGTCAAGGTCGACCGAGGCAACGAGGAAATAACAACAGTAGTTTTGGCAGCAGTTGTTGCAAATCCTCACATAAGCAGCAGAACAATAGCTGCAGATGTTGGCTGCCATCACAGAACTGTACTCAACATCCTACACGAACATCATTTCCATCCATACCGCATTCATTGCCAGGTCCACCTTTTGGAACTGCTTTCTTACCTGCCTTGATGATAATCTGAACTTTGCAGATGAGGTGTTGTGGTCAGACGAGGCACAGTTTTCCGGGGATGGAGTTGTCAACAGGGCAGAAGAAAAACCTCGATGTCTGTGAGAAGCAACACATCAAGTGAACTGGAGAACAAATGTGTGGTGTGTGCTGTTTACTGGTTCTATAGTAAGGCCATACCATTTTGACGGAACACTGACAGCAGAACGGGTTGAAATTCTCAACATTGTAGTTCTCAAATTTCATTGATGATTTGCCATTGGCCACCTATCAGCACCTGTGGTTCCAGCATGACGTAGCTCCATCGCATTACGGATTGGTCATTTGTGAGCGTCTAAGTGAGATGTTCGGACAACGATGGATTACATTGGCAACCCAACTCACCTGATCTAACACTGCTTGACTTTTTCTTGTGGGGCTTCATGAAGGAAAAAGTCTATGCCACACAGCCCACCTCATGGCGGGATCTTGTACAACGTATTGAAGAAGCATCCCTCACCAATGTAATGGCATCAGTTAAGTTCCGTGCCCAATTGTGTCATGGTGTCAGTGGTCATCGCATTGAGTACATTTATCATTAACTTTGGAGTAAAATTAGTTAAGCACTGTGGCTGTTTGTAAATTACAAATAACTGCGGATTTTGGAAATTGGTTTTTTGTTTTGTTTAATCCGGAATTCCATGCTGAACAAGTCTTCAATTGAAATTTTTCATGTCTCCGTTATGGTTTTTAAGATAGGATTTGAAGTACAAATTTTAAGGGGAGTTGAGAACATCAAAAGAAGTGAGAATTGCATAGGAACCCATGACGGGAAACATCACCGTACGTGAGTAGGCGACACTGTGCATGAGAGTGCTGGAGGGGAAATACCTGATTTTTCCTAATCATAGTCGCCGTATGAAGAGCATGCAAGGTTATACGAACAAGGAGCTGGCAGAATTGCGCTTATCGGCTGATGGCAATGCACGAGCAGCTGAACGACTGTATTGAGGACGGTTCCCACCAAAACATATACCGGGCCATCGTTTGTTTTCGCATGTGCATCAGGTGGAACAATATAAACTTTTGAACTCTTCTTTCCGCGACTATGTTTTTTGAAATCACTCCTTTTGTTCCTTTTTTTTTTTTGCCAAGACGAGTACACGGTCGGGATCGCCCTCTGACATGCCGTTATTTTAGGCAACTTCATAGCTTGTACAAAAATCGGGACCCGGTCACCGTTTACGCAGCCACAGTGATAAAAAATAAGAAATGGAAAGCAGAGGTTGACTCTAGATAGGGTTCGTTTGCTTAACTTTCTAGATTAGAGAAATCGTATCAAGTCACCACATTAGAGCAATTAGTAACGATGTTAAAAAGTGACTTCAGATTCGGGTAGAGCATCAAAAAGTAAGCTATGGATAAAATGGTAGTTAAAGTTAACATTTTGGTCCTACGAGCCAGGTCACGGAACAATAATGTCTAACTTTAATCATCATTTCGGCCATGCTCCTGAATAGATAGGATATGTGCACCCAATTAATAATGTTTACTTACTTTAGGATACTGTATCTGAATCTGAAGTTAAAATCAAATAAATTCAGAAAAAAATTGACAACAGAACGACCGACTTTCAATTAACGTCATTATGGTAATGCAGTATACCATGCATTGTTGACTAGTTTTTACTATTTTGATAAGTGTAAACTGAAGCGATATTTCAACTACGTAATTAATTAAGATGAAAAATGAAAGATTCCATGACCTGGATTCAAACCAGGGACGATGCGAACTAGTGGACAAGAGGTTGGTTTTTCTTCTTCTTCTATATGGGTCATTCTACGTTAGTTCAGGCAGGCAATGGCACTGACCTCTTGGATTTTAATGAAATTTGGTATATACAATTGCCCTAGGGAGTTGGTAATGAATGCCAAATGTTATTATTTTTCTTTCATTTTTATGGAAGTTACGGACATTTAAAATTTTCGAAACTTGAGTGGGGGCCTTATCTATGAAGTACTGTAGTTTAACTTCGGTTGTATTTTACTTAAAAAGATATGAGTGGTGACTTAGGCTGCGTACGAGTGTTAACTCAAGTCGAATAAGGGTGCAGACGAATTCATTTGAAAACCACAAATTCTGCTTCAAATGAAACAAATATAATTTTAAATGGATTCGGAAAAAGTTCAAAAACAATTGAATTGAAATCAAATCCATTCGATTAATTTGATTCAAGGAGGCTGATCACTCCTGTAAGCTCGAATTGGTTTTATCCGAACGATACCATTCGAAACCTTCGAATACATCCGAAAATAAGCTTATAACTACTTACAAATAATAGCTCATTTCGGTGTTTATGGCGGACTAATCCATTAGAAATCTGCGGGGACATTGTAAATGCAGTTTCAATTAGTTAAAATACCTAATTGAAATTCAAAGATTTCAGAACCACTCGTACGCGTATGACTGCAGCGTGAACTTTAACGTTAGAACAATAGTGCTAGAAATGGAACCAAATTCATCATCTAGGTCTTTCTACGGAAACATTACAACAAATATGTTGAGAAAAATGAAGAAAACTAAGGTGTGTTCAAAAGAAATATGTTCAAATGGTTTCGAAAGGAATATTCAAAGGCCATTCGAATAGGTTTCGAATAAGGTATTCAAATGCTGTTGAATCCAAATTAATTGAATGAATCACACAATTCGTTACAGCAGCCAAACTTCAATGCTAGTTCAAATGAATTCGATAAAGGCTCGAATGACTCGAGAAACAGATCAATTCATTTCGAATTGTTTTAATGTAGATTTGATAGCATGTTCGAATGGTTCAAATCAAAGTTTTCTTGAAATTATTCGACTCGCACGCAGCCTTAGTGGTGACATATGAAAGCTCTTTAATTGTAAAATCTATATGAAATTTTAAAATTGTATTATGCATGCGAAATATTTGAATTTAATAAAAATATTTTATTTTTGCAAATTTCTCAAATGGTGGGCATTTTTATTTTCATTAAAAAAATATTAATATCTTACACATACTTTCATAAAAACAATACCAAAAATTCAAAACAGTGTTTTGCTCCGTTTTGAAGATATTAATTTTTAAAGCTCGAGTTCCAAGCCCCAATCGCATGGTTACTCGAGCTTCAGTTCTTCAGATGGACAAGGAATCCTACGAAATATAAATTTCGTGGTAATTTCCGATTGTTGTAAACATTCTACAGCTGTTTTTTTATTCCTTTCAATGTGAACTCATTAAGTTTTAAAAGAAAATTCAATAAATGTAGAGAAAATACTAGGGTTGATCAAAAAGTAATGCCTCTATGACTTAACTTTTTATTTGTTAACCGATTTTCAAAATTCTTTTTGTATCTGATACTCACATTTGTCCTCTATGTAATGCACTATTCACTTTTCGACATAGTCCCCATCCCTTTCCACGCACTGCACCAACGCGTGACTACTCGGGTGAACCCGTCGGAGAGGAAATTCGGGGTTGTTGTTGACACCAGGATTGAATGGCAGCTTCGAACCATCTTCTGCGGCACGATAACGCCCGTCCGCACACGATCGCCACACATCAGAGGGAGTTTCAGCGCCTACAGTTCAAAGATGAAAGATCTTGCACCTTGCAACTTTCACCACTTCCCAAAGAAGAAAAAGCATCTTAAGGGACATTCAATCCCTGATGACGACTTAAAAGAGCAGTTGCACGTTGTGAAACACTCTGCTCAATATGGCTGGTGAGATTTCCTGAACTTCAGTTGTGATTTCCTCCTTCAGCTCAGGCAAAGTATGCGGATTGTTTGCATGCACTTTACCTTTCAAGGCACCCCAAAGGAAGAAATCAAGAGATGTGTGGCAGGCCAGATGCCACCGAGATGATTTGATCAGCAAAGATGTCCTGCAGAAAGTGCATTGATGTGTGTACTGTACACGTTTCCACACTAACTTTTGAATCACCCTGTATAATGAACCCTGTATCAATTTCAGCTGCCTCTGCAATTCATCTCGTCCTTCAGGGTAACTCAGAAGTGACAATTCATCTCGTCCCTCAGGGTAACGATTAGTGCGCTACGATATTTCAGTGCTATTCATTGTCCACACTTGTAGTTAACACCTTGTCCTGTCATCGGTATATGTCACATTTTCCAACCGGACTGGTATCTTCATCAAAAAAAATAGTTGCCATGACTTTTGCCCCAACCGTCGTAGAATCTACAGTTAAAGAGCTTTCATATGTCACCAATCACATCTTCTAAGTAAAATACAACCGAAGTTACAGTACTTCATAGATAAGGCCCCCCACTCAAATTTCGAAAATTTTAAATGTCCGTAACTTCCATAAAAATGAAAAAAAAAAAATAACATTTGGCATTCATTACTAACTTTCTAGGGCAATTGTATATACCAAATTTCATTAAAATCCGAGAAGTCAATGCCAAAACTATAAAATTTCTGCCCGAATTGAAGTGGAATGACCCATATTGATTTTATCTACAGTACTTCCGTTCTCTTTACGAGTAGCTAGTTCGTCGCTTCTATCTACCAAACCACTGCGTATACTTGTATATCCTACAAGAGGACTGCAGGGACATTTCATCATTGATTTGGTTGAAATTTTATGAAATCAATCTACAACATTAATATACCTTCTGTGTAAAAGGATTTGAATCAATGACTTTTCGTTTAGGAGAAAAAGCATAACATATTCAACTTAACAGCGGTGGCGTAGTGGCTAATATGAGGCTGTGTGATTTCCTGGCCTGGGTTCGATTCCTGTCATTATTTTTTTCATTTTTTTTTTGTGTTTTTCGCCATTATTATAAGGCATGTTCAAATGAAAGTGATTCGAAGGGCACTGAGACGGATTAAATGAAAGTATTAATATTTACCTTTGTTTATACGAGAGAAGAACATCTTTTAGTCGCTATTATAGACGCGCAGTCCTAAAAAAAAAAATCTCCACCTGCTGCAATATAGGACTCCCACTGGGACACCAATTGGCTAATACCGTCCACAAAAAAAGTCTGTTTTCTGCTGCTCTCTGAACCATGCCTGAACAGCATCCTTAACCTCCTCATCATTGGCGAATCGTTGGCCTTTCAGTGCCTTCTTTAAAGGACCAAACACATGAAAATCACGTGGTGAGAGGTCTGGGCTATAAGGAGGGTGTGGCAGAAATTGCCACCGCATTTTGGTTATTGCTTCCTGCACCAGTCTCGCAACAAGTGACCTAGCATTGTCCTGAAGGAGGATCTCCCCATCATTGGGCTTACCAGGACGCTTGTTTTTGGCCCAACACACCACGGTTACTTTCGAGACAAACGCTTCTCCATAAACATACAACATCTGAGCAAGAATGTCAATTGGTGGAATGTCCTCAGCTGTCAAAAACATTATCACTGCTCATTGGTCAGTTTTGGATGGAAATTTTAATAGGTGAGTCCATTGCAACACAAACAAATATGTGCATAAGACTAACATAACTTCCCACAGCAGCGCAGACGATACGTCAACAATCACCCGTTTGTCTCGTGCTTGCGCACTACAGCCCGAATCACTTTCGTTTGAACATGCCTTATATTTGTTTGCATTTTCCATAGTAACATTCACATGCATAAGCAACGTCACAGTCAAAAAAATATGCAAAATGCATTGTACAATATTGTACAGTCATTGCTGATCAGTGATTGGCGGCAACGTGGAGGAGGATGGTGCGATGACGGATCCGTTCTCCATCCCCTCCCCCCAAACCTGTTTCCATAATAACCAAAAACGGATGTTAATTTGGCATGTGAAATGAAAAAGAAATGGTAAAGATCTATTCGCACTATCGACGGTCTATGCGCAAATACGCATATTTTTTTTTTTCTCGGAAACGAAAGGCCATTGCTTCAAATCCTTTTACCGGAAGGTATATTAAATGTTGTAGATTGACCTCCTAAAATTTCAACCAAATCCGTGATTACATGTCCGTGCGGTTCCCTTGTAAACTGACTCCAAATGTCCAAAACACTGCTAAGCAGGCAAAGTGGAAGCCCAATGATAGAGCAGGCAGTGGCTTGCAGTTGGAATGGAAAATCACGGGATGATTTTAAATCGAAGCTATGCTTCAATATCAAATCCAATAATTGCATCTTGAGTACATGAGTAAAAAGTCTTAGAATAGCAAAATGGTAGCATTTTTAATAAAGGAACCTATGCGTTTCGAAATAACATTTCATCATCTGGGTAGGGAACGAGTACTAAATAACATTTCATCATCATCATAGTTGTTCCGTACTCTGATGATGAAATGTTATTTTGAAACGCATAGGTTCCTTTATTAAAAACACTAGCATTTTGCTATTCTAAGACTTTTTACTCTTCAATATTAAGCCCGTCATACGATGGGTGCCACAACAACTGAAAGTCGCTGTCCATCATCTCATGCCCTATCACAGAATATATGCCCTCCGTTATTCCATTAAGAGCATTGTGCAGTTGGGCTGTCAGGGCAGTGCATGATTAGCTCTGAAGAAGGATGCCTCGCTGTCGATTAAAAAAGTGGCCAATCCATCCAAGATCGGAAAATTCAAAAGTAGCTAATCAAAGAAATTGATTGGCCAAATTTGAATTTCACATCCTTGACGTAGTTCTTCTTTCGTTGGATGGACAATAATTAAAAATGAAAGAAACATTCTGCGACCTAGATTCGAACCAGGGACCATGAGTATCTAGCTCGTTGATCTGAGCTAGCGCTAGTATCTAGCTGTTTCACAATAGCCTATGTGTTAGGGACAAAGAGCTATATGCTCGTGGTCCCTGGTTCGAAGTTAAGTCGTAAAATTTTCCTTTTGTTTTTCATCTTAATGATTTGTTTTATCTTTTACTTGAGAATGAAGTAAACGCCTAAAGCAGAGGGTTGCCAAATTCTTAAGCTGCATACAGGGTGTTTCTAAAGGTATAATCCAAACTTCACACACAGGTAGGGGGCATGAAGGTGAACAGATTGCCAAGGTTACCTTGGGAACTCAACCATTAGAGGGGGGAGGAGCAGTAATCAGAGTGCACATGAAAACACATGAGTTAGGGTGTGTCTAAAAAGTCCGACCAGTCACCAACAGGTTACGTAATACGATCGGCGGCCGTTTGCTTCCGTTTGTTCGTTCATGGACACCGCGATCGTGAGCATTTTGCTTCAAAATGGCACTGCAGTAAGGTTCCTCATCATATTTTGCCATCTCCTTTCTCCAAAATATATTTATGTATCGGGCACTCGAACACTTGAATTTTCTACTTTCGTCCGCCATTT
>JAHWFO010051607.1:40610-69610 GCA_023313115.1 Rhysida immarginata | reverse complement strand
AGACTACATTGAAAAGGTCTTCAAACAATTTCCTTTCAATGGCAGGACAAAAGTGGATTTTTCAATATGATAATACACCTATTCATATGTCAAAGGTTGTAAACGAATCGATTGCTGCGAAGAATATCCAATCACTAAAGTGGCCAGCTCTTTCGCCGGACCTGAATTCAATCGAGAATGCTTGTGACTGCTTTTGCGCAAATTATATGCAGAAGGAAAGCAATATTTCACATTAGATGAAGTGAAGTGTGCACTGTTGAGTTCATGGGAGGAAATCTCCGAAGATTACATAAAGAAATTGTATGCTTCTATGCAAATAGAATGTACTAAGTCATTCTAAACGAAGGTGCTTGCACAACTTATTAATGTTAACACTTATTGGCTTTCTAAGTAACGAGACGAAACATTTTTAAAAAAATTTTTATACCTGCAATAAAAATAAGTATTTTCATTCCAATTGATGTAGCTTAATATTCATACACAATTATTTTAAATTTTAATTATAGAACTTGACAATGGTTAACCAGGTATTTTATATTTTGCAAAAACAGGCGAGGCTAAACTTTCTGCGTGGAAAACACACCACTTCATAAGTTAGGATAATTTTGCAGTTTTTGGTCAATGACGCTACTAAAAAAGTGCGATACAAAAGAGTGAGAGGTCGTCTGTAATCTATATTGTGTTTCTTGCAGTAGTCATCGGACGGGATGCAACAGCCGTTAATCTCGAATTTTTGTAGACAATGGAGTAAAGATGATGTGAATCGTTGGGAGATTGGTGCACGTAGATGAACATCACAGATCAATGTGTCACTAACTATTAAGCGTTCGAAGTGCAATAATGTAAAGATGACGGATTAAGATCTTATTGTAAACATTTCAAGGAGGACCTTTAAGAGTGAAGCAGAAATACATTTATTTTTACATTTATTAACAAGAAATTACCCTATCCCCCCAGTAGGGTAAGGCAAGTAGCAGACCCATCTATTTAACACAATTTATTCTACTTGTTTTGTCTGTTTGTTTGTTTGGGTGGAATTTTGTAACCGTTATAAAGTTACTTCATATTAACCGCTTGATTCTAAATTTTGCATACTTACTCCTGATGACAATACATGAGACACAATTAAAAAATACACTAAATAATTTAATTTCTATGTGAAGAATATCGTTCAAGACTTTACCAATAGATGGCGATAAAGAAGTGTGTTTTTAAAAAACTTTTTTTATTTAATTTTCTTGTTTTATCCCTTTATCTGCATTTTTACCCCTCCCCCTAAGTTGTTCAATCAAAAAATTGATTTTCTCGAACGTAGTGTGTAGAAAATGAAAAAAGCTTGTATCTTCTTGCCTTTCTCATCATTTCCGATGGAATGACATATCACATGTCATATGTTGCCATAGTTCTAACGACCCAGTGACTGCCATCCCCGCAACTCCGACCCCACTGAAACAATTGGGCCTAAACTTCATAGTAATGTAGACCTTGCCTAGAGGAATCTGGATAATGAATTTCACTCCTTTACATACGTAAATAGCACATAAATATTTTGTTCTCTCTGACTTCCACCCCCGTAATTCCGATCCCACTGCACCAATCAAAATAATGAAGGCGGACAAGCCCACAGTAAGCTACATTACGAAATTTCAACCTTCTACCTCAAAAAATGTAGAAATTAAGAAGGGGACGGACTGAAATTATAAAACCAATAAAAGCTTCATTCTTCCGCTACTTAATGATATAATTTATGAGCACTTAAGCAATCATGCGTCGACAAAGATTTCACATGAGCGTGACGATATCAATAATGTGTAACCTTCCTTCCTGATTGTACCACCTTACATGAAGGGCGACAATGCATCCAAAATCGGTTTGATTGGACCACCCCCCTTATATCTCAAATCAGCACCAGAATCCAATGTAATGAATTCAAAAATCTGGCTAGCTCAACACCAATGCTCAAAAAAAAACAATAAAATACAAAGGTTGGGTTCTTTTAACATGGCAGGTTGTGACTTATTTATTTCAATAAGCAAGGCAAGGATTAGAACTAAATACACATCTTTTATTCAAGGTTAAAAGAATCACCATCGAGATACAAAAATTAAACAAGTCTTAAATCTAAGGAAAAGAAAGTTGATAGATCTTATCACAAAGAAGAAAATTAATGTTAAATTCCCCAGTTACTTATGACTAAGATAAATATGCAAAAATTCAATAAATGCAAGTAAAAACGATAAATATTCAATGAGCTAATCTCAAGCTCTTCAATTGCTCTGAGGAAAGAGATAGTACTACTTAAAAAACTCAATTCAAAGGAAGTTCTCTCAAATTGTTCTGTATCACACCTTTTGTCATGACAACCAAAATAATTCAACATATCAAAACTCTTTTCTACTTACAATTGCGTAGTTTCAGACACCTGCAGACTTGTGATCACTTTTAATCCAAACTTATGCACAAAACACTTTTTGTTTTAAACAGGCCATAAAATATTTTACTTATCACATTGAGGCACAGAAAACACATCTGAAGATAATCCGGATCGATTAGTGAGTGAGTCCACTGGAGGTCTCAAAGTGTCCCCACTAAGTTCAACAGAAGATTTCAAATATGTAGTTGTCTTCCTCTCTCAATGTTGGGTTCCAAATTATGCCAGTCGCTTGAAGAAAATCTCGTTACTTGCTTCCATCCGCTCTGAAGAATGTCGGGGTTTCAATTTCCAGTTTCTTAATTCCAATTACGAATGATGACTCTTTAGCATATTAATTGCATCCAGGTTCCATTTACAAATACTTAGGGATCGTTTCTCATAAGTTCCAATTTAATCGATTTAGGGTTCGCTCCTTTCTCATAAGTTCCATCTTAAATTCTTAATCGGGGGTTTGTCCATGTTTCCTTATTCACCAATAATGATGAGTCTGCATAGTCCCAGAGAATTGAAAGGAGAAGCTAATCTAATTACTTAACTGACTATGAATTCACACAGCAGCCCTTTTCACCAATATTACTCCCTTCCAACCTCCAATACCGTAGCAGAACATATCTGGACTACTTTTCTAGTCTCTCTAATAGTCAATTCAAATCTACACCTGATGAGTCTGCACGAGCCCCAAAGATTTTGGGAAGAGAGGCCACCAGATCGCTTCGACGGACTACGGGAGTTTCGCAGCCGCCTCGACGCACCTTGGCTGACCCCCCCCCCCCCTCAATCGGGCTGGGCGGAGAGCCCTCAGCCTCACCTGTCCGTTGACTCGCCAGAACTCACACAGTTTCACTTTCTCCACAAGCTATTTATAGTCGCCACACATCTGGCCTTCTTTCTCCTTTTCTTACTTACTTACTTACTTACTTTTCAAACCCGCTTATCCGTTAGGGTCGCGGGGGCAGCAGCCCTATGGAGGATCTCCAGCGATCGCGATCTTCCGCCATCAGGCGCATGTCCTCCCTGGTAATATCCAAGCGACTCGAACCCAGATTCTCCATGTAGTCTAGCCACCTGGTTCTAGGCCGACCCCTTGGTCTCTTACCCACCGGCTTGGAAAATAACAACTGCCTAGGAAGACTAGTTTGCGGCATCCGTATCACGTGGCCATACCAGCGCAACTAAGATCTCTCAATGCGGAGAAGTAGCGGCTCAACACCTAAATATTCCCTTATTGTGCTGCTGTACACTCTATCTAGTAGGGTAACACCTGCCACACCTCTCAGGAATCTCATTTCGGCCGCTTGTACCCGCGATCGCACTCTTTCGGTCATTACCCAAGCCTCATGACCATAGGTGAGAATGGGGACAAAGATAGATTTGAAGACGGAGAGCTTGGCTTTATTACCCAGCTCTCGTTTCGTTACCACGGATCGCCACAGTTCACGTCTGACACAGCTTGCTGCACCGATCCGAGCATCCAATTCTTTCTCCTGCCGTCCATCACTCGTGAATGCAATCCCGAGATACTTGAACTTCTCCACCTGTCTCAATGAGGCTCCCCTAACATGGAGAGCGCACTGAGCAGGCTGTCTTGAAAGAACCAGAACTTCGGTTTTAGCCACACTGATCTTCATCCCAGCTTCTTCACATTTGGCTGCAAACCGGTCTAGTGCATGCTGAAGGTTCGTGCGAGAAGACCCAAGCAGGACAAGGTCGTCCGCAAAGAGCAACCTCTCCACCAGGCAGTCGCCCACACAAACACGCTCATCGCCTCGGCTGCCCCTGTCTATCCAGTCCATAAAGATAATGAACAAGATGGGCGACAGTACGCACCCTTGGCGGAGTCCAACACCCACGATGAACGGTCTTGACTTAATGCCATTTATCCGGACACACATCTCAGGGCTTTCGTACAGAGACATGATAGCAACCAGTAATTGCCTATCCACTCCATACTCTTGCAACACTTGCCAGAGCTTCTCCCGAGGAACCCTGTCATATGCTTTTTCGAGGTCCACAAAGCAAGCGTAGACCTCTTTTGCATACTCCCAGGATTTCTCAAAGATTTGCCTTAGAGCAAAGATGTGATCCGTCGTGCTTCGGCCAGGTCGGAAACCACACTGCTCCCCCGACAGTTTGGAGTCGACTATTTCCCGACTTCTCTTCTCCAGACACTTAGCGTACACTTTCCCAGGAATGCTGAGCAAAGAGATGCCTCGATAGTTGTTGCAATCTCTCTGATCTCCCTTTTTGAAGATAGGGATCACAATTCCTGTCTGCCATTGCTTAGGGGCCTGTCCAGATATCCAAGCAACCTGACAAAATTCCGAGTGTGTCTCCTTTTCTCATTTCACAAAATTCCACTAAAAACACAGCTTTTGCGCAATAGCAATAAATTCCATGAGTCAAATGAACCTTAATTCAACCCAAGGATTCTTCCCACCAATTAATTCACAGACCAATCTCTGCATAAATCTCCAAAATTCTAAAAGAGCAGTCTCTTCCTGTCAGAGCACCTCCCCTCTACTACTTTCACAATCATGTAGTATTATCAGTGTCCAACACTAATACAATCAATCTTATTCACCTATCATAGATAAATCACTGAATTCACCATTCATTAATGTTCCCACCAAAAAACTGAATAATACCTGCTATTATTCCATTGATCAAGTTTCTCACAACAACAAAAAATAATCATAACACGTGATAACGTCACAAATGCTTAAAAATGAACAGAAAGTAAAAATATATTCATCTTGACAAATCGATTTTTATACGATATGCCATTATTTTGGTATTCTTTATAGCCACTGTTTTAGGACGAGAAGTCGACTCAAAGGGGTCCACAAAAAAATCTGAAAAGTTGATATAGCTGGGCTAAGATTTTGATGGTCATATTTCTAAAAACAGAATTTGAAAAAGTTAATCCGTTTTCAACTTATCGTGCAAACGGCGAACGGCCGGATAAACGTACAGACCAAGCGTGCATTCTTATAAGTAGCTTTTTGCTAAAGCTCCTAATAAAACACGAGGACTGCTTCTTTATTAATAACAACAGGTTTATGTGTAATCCAGGATATGAATCCAGTGTTTCTCACGTAATTCAGCGTTAATGGGCTCCTCCATCTAACGCTCCGCATATACGTTCTTTTGCAAAGAATTCGGGAACCAACTAGGGTGTTTCTGAATGGTCCGTACAAACTTTCACGGACCAAAACAAACAGAAAATGTCATATGAACATAGGATAGAAAACGGTTCTAACGATATGAAGGTGTCCTATAGTAGAAGAAGAGTTACGATAGATCAAAGAACCGTCTGAAGAAAATTGTGCTCTCTTCAACATCAGATTCGAAACATTCTTCGAGCACCACTGTTGGCTTTTACCGGCCTGAATTGCCCAATTGTTGATAAACTCTGATTAACTACTGAGCGTTTGATGGTTTACAATTCGACGGCCGTGAGCTTAATTTCGAGCGTTGCATTTGCTGTTTTGTTCCGTTTTGAAGTGATAAGGTCTTCAGTTATTGGACAATTTCAAAGTATCGCAACTTCAAAAACAAGCATTTGTTATGCACTTTAACGTTAATTTCGTCTACTGCAGGATGCCTTCAAACCGTTACCTTCAACTCTAGAAAGAAGGACTTTGGATTCCATATTCATATGACATTTTCTGCTCATATTGGTCCCTGGGTCATTCCATGGTCACTCACCAGAGGCCTCCCACTTGACCCTCTCCAAACGACATGAAATTTTGAAATAATGTAACCCTATACCTTAAATGAAACTCTGAAAATTTTTAGAGCTCATTGTGCATTAGTTCAAAAGTTACAGCCTCATATTCAGTAGGCTGTCATCCACCCGTGCCGCTAAAACGATCCAACTTTGACCTTCTGTAAAATCAGTTAGGTTTGCCAAATACGTGTGAAATTTAGCATACTAATACAACTTTTGGCGCAGAATGCATTAGTATGATCAAAAAAGTTGTTTGGTTAACCATTCAGCTGTCTATCTATGCCAAATTTAACGCCAAATTTTGTCGTGACAAATTCAGAACCCATTTTGGATCCCGATTGCTCAGAAGCAAAAGATTTATATGCCACAGTATTTTACATGTGTACATAACCAGTACAATATTAAGTTCTGCTGAAATAGCTATTTTGTTGTGTTCAAAGGTCCAGAGATATGCCGCATGGAATTTGCCCAAAAAAATTTGCTTGGAAAAATAGCCAGCTTTCAGGGCAAAATATCTCAAAAAGCGTCACTCCCAATTTAATTTTTAATGATACCATCAGAAAGAGCAGGTTTATTTTTTTACAAGAATGATGCTTATTATTGCTGGGATCTAGATTCCCAGACAGCCATATAGGATCTAAAAATGACAGTTTTATCTCCGGGCTGCGTATCGTAAGCTATACCATGTTGTCTATTCTAGAGTCTGACAGTTTGCTAAAGGCTGATTTAATCTTTATTAGTATAATCCTTGCTTTGGTCCATGACGGTTGACCCACTACCAATCTAAAAGATTGGAAACCCCATCACCTAGGGATCACAGCCCGATAGCAAAGCAAGGCTAGCCACGGGTGGGTTTCTTTCTCATAGGTTTCCAAGCCTGTTAACTGGGTGTCTAGCAGGTTCCCAAGCCTAATCTGGTCTTCTGTAGATCGCTGAAGACTCGCCCGTGCAGCTAGTCTTTTCACTCTCCCACCAATCCCATCACAGGGTGATTTTCCGTGAGTGTTTATTGTATTGTATCTGCTTTATCAGTGACAACCACAAAGACAAATTAACTGTAAAGCAAGAAAACTAATGCAATAGTGATCATGCGTAATAAAATATAAAAATTCTCAATGTCACTAAAAGTGTTCTAATTTATGAAGCTTCAAATTCTAATAATTAGTCTGGATATATTTCATATGCAACCCTGATAGTTGACAAAAAAGTAAATGAAAAATCATATCTTGGTTCATTTGATACCATAACAAAGTACGTCATCTTCAGAGCCCTATGGCTGTCCTAAAAAATCAGATCCCAGAATAAATAAATGATATTCTTGTACAGAAAAACTTGCTCTTTTCAATGGTACCATTGAAAATCAAACTGGAAGTGACCGATTTTGAAATATTTTGATCTGAAAGTTGGCTAATTTCGGATGCAAAATTTTTTTGTTCAACTTTCATGTAGAACATCACTGGATATATCAATACAACAGAGTTGTTATTAAGTAGCGGAAGAATGGAGCTACTTATTGTTTTCACAATGTCCGTCTGTCTGTCCGTCCGTCCCCTTCATAATTTTCGCATTTTTTGACGTAGAAGATTTAAATTCAGAAAATAGCTTACTATGGGCATGTGCACTTTCACTATTTAATTTGGTTTTGATTGGCCCACGGGTCGGAGTTTCGGGGGCGGAAATTAGAGGGAACCAAAAGGTCTACGCGTATTTATGCATATAAAGGAGTGAAATTTGGTATGCAGATTCCTCTAAGTAAGATCAACATTACTGTAAAGTTTGGGCAAAATCGTCCCAATAGGGTCGGAGTTGTGGGGGTGGCAATCACTTGGTCATAAGAAATTTATGGCAACATATAGGATGTGATATATCATTCGATCAAAAATGAAGAGAAAGGAAAGAAGATAGGGTTCTTTTATATTATCTAACTACAAGGTTCGAGAAAATCAATTTTTAATTTAAAAAATAGGGGGTTAAAAAGTGCAGATGAAGGAATAAAAAAAATAGATGATTGGTTTTGTTAGAAAATTTGGCTAACAGCAAATAAGTCAAATAAGTCAACTTCGAGTCGAGTGCGGTATAATGAGGCGGGAAAAGCAGCAGCAAAGACAGTATCAACAGCTAAAGCCAAGACCTGGGAGACGTCCGCGGAGAAACTGGAGGCAGAGTATGGTTCAGCAAACCAAGTTTTCTGGCAGACCATGCGCCGCCTCCGTGGAAAGAAGTCTCTTTCAACACAAACTATTAAGAGTTCAAACGGGAGGCTTCTTAAGACGGAGGAGACCGTGTTGCATGGGTGGAAGGAATACTTTGCATCTCTTCTTAATCCGGTGACAGCAACAACTGAGACACATAAGGTGCACTTTGGAGTGGAGAATAGTCACGGTAGTACGAGATCATTGAAGCAGACGTCAGATGGGCAATTAAGTCCCTGAAGACTGGCAAATCTGCAGGTGATGATGAAATCCAGTCCGAGATGTTAAAGGCCTTAAATCAGGATGATATCCTGTGGCTGACTCGAGTGTGTCAGGTTGCTTGCATATCTGGACAGGCCCCTAAGAAATGGTAGACAGGAATTGTGATCCCTATCTTCAAAAAGGGAGATCAGTAAGATTGCAACAACTATCGAGGGATCTCGTTGCTCAACATTCCTGGGAAAGTATACGCTAAGTGTCTGGAGAAGAGAAGTCGAGAAATAGTCCACTCTAAACTGTCGGGGGAGCAGTGTGGTTTCCGACCTGGCCGAAGCACGATGGATCACATCTTTGATCTAAGGCAAATCTTTGAGAAATCTTGGGAGTATGCAAAAGAGATCTACGCTTGCTTTGTGGACCTCAAAAAATATATGACAGAGTTCCTCGGGAGAAGCTCTGGCAAGTGTTGCAAGAGTATGGAGTGGATGGGCAATTACTGGGCAAATGCTATCATGTGTCTGTACGAAAGCTCTGAGACGTGTGTCCGAATAAATGGCATAAAGTCAAGACCGTTCACCGTGGTAGTTGGACTCCGCCAAGGGTGCGTACTGTCGCCCCTCTTGTTCGTTATCTTTATGGACTGCATAGACAGGGGCAGCCAAGGCCATGAGCATGTTTGTGTGGGCGACTGCCTGGTGGAGAGGTTGTTTTTTGCTGACGACCTTGTCTTCCTTGGGTCTTCTCGCACGAACCTTCAGCATGCTCTAAACCGGCTTGCAGCCAAATTTGAAGAAGCTGGGATGAAGATCAGTGTGGCTAAAACTGAGGTTCTGGTCCTTTCAAGACAGCCTGCTCAGTGCGCTCTCCATGTTAGGGGAGCCTCATTGAGACAGGTGGAGAAATTCAAGTATCTCAGGATTGCATTCACGAGTGATGAACCGCAGGCGAAAGAATTGGATGCTCGGATCGGTGCAGTAAGCTGTGTCAGACGTGAACTGTGGCGAACCGTGGTAACGAAACGCGAGCTGGGTAACAAAGCCAAGCTCTCCGTCTTTAACTCTATCTTTGTCCCCATTCTCACCCATGGTCATGAGGTTTGGGTAATGACCGAAAGTGCACGATCGCGGGTACAAGCGGCTGAAATGAGATTTCTGAGAAGTGTGTGGCAGGTGTTGCCCTACTAGATAGAGTGCACAGCAGTACAATAAGGGAGTCTTTAGGTGTTGGGCCGCTACTTCTCAGCATTGAGAGATCTCACTTGCGCTGGTATGGCCACGTGATACGGATGCCGCAAACTGGTCTTTCTAGGCTATTGTTATTTTCCAAGCCGGTGGGTAAGAGACCAAGGGGTCTGCCTAGAACCAGGTGGTTAGAGTACATGGAGAATCTGGGTTCGAGTCGCTTGGGTATTACCAGTGAGGACATGTGCCTGATGGCGGAAGATCGCGATCGCTGGAGATCCTCCATAGGGCTGCTGCCCCCGCGACCCTAAGGGATAAGCGGGTTTGAAAAGTAAGTAAGTAAGAAATTTTGGCGTCGACTACTAAGGTCATTTTGCGCCTTTTACACAAGTTTAATCTGTACGCAGCCCGGGACAAACAAAAACATCCATGCCCACGGCGGGATTCGAACCCACGACCAGATGGCCTCGAGAACTAGAAAGTCTATGCACTAACCCTCTCGGCCGCATGGCCGACTAAAAAAAATAGATGAACTCAGGGCTTCCGCTACTTTCCTATACCTTCCTCGGGAGGCTTAATTTCTTGTTTCATAACAGCTTAACATGGTGCGTATTTATGCACAGCTACAAAGTATCACTGCATATAGATCTTCTGTTGCTAAGTAACTGACCTCCAAACAGGGGTCTGATTTTTTCGGACAAAATTTGGTGGTGAATGGCTTACCATATTACTTTTTTTGATTGTACTACTAATTCTGCGCCAAACATTATCCTGGTATGCCAAATTTCACACTTATTTGGCAACTAGAACTGATTTTACTTGGAGTTGGCCTTTTTTGCAGAGTTTGTTTAGAGTCTAGTATTAACTTATTACAAAATTTCATCCGATTTGGGGAGGGTCAAGTGGGAGCCTTAGGTGACTTTTCGGTCGTCTGATATGAAAACTGCAGTAAAATTACGAAGCTCAAGAAGATGAAGACCCCAGGCAGAGACCAAATTAGCAATAGTGCTCTTAAGAACTCCCCAAAGAACCTGATTTGTGTCAGTGCCAAGACTATTAATGATTGCTGGAAAATTTTCTTATTTTCCAGCTGCTTGGAAGAAATCGCTCGTCTTAAGTATACCAAAACCTGGACAAAATCCGGCATTGCCTGGCCGATAAGCTTGGTTCCAAATATCTCTATCCTGGCCAAATTTCAGGATCACTGCAGTTCCAAGAACCTTTTATTACAAAAGCAGTTTGCTTTTCGTACCCATCATTCCTGCCAGATCAAGTTTGGAGGCTCGTCGAAGATTTGAGCACCCCGCTCAACCATTGCGGAATTATCTTTCTGGATGTCAACAAAGCCATCGATCAAGTTTGCATGAAGAACTTATCTACAAGAGGATCAGAAACGACTTTCTTTCGGACTTAGTCGAGATGGTACATTCCTCCCTTACCAATAGGTATTAGCAATCCAAGATTGGAAATGAAGTTTCCTCAACACGTGATGTGAAAGCCGGTGTACCGTACTGTTCTTGGACCCCAACTATTCAATTACTTAGTTCCCGATTTTCCGAAGCCCAACCCAATGCAAATTATACTTTTTTGCAGATGGTCCTTTTTTAAAATGATCCTATGAAATTCGCTGATTGGTCCAAAGTTGCGAACCTTTTAAAATCACGCAACCGGGGCGATCTCTTTGTGACTGACTATGATTTTAATCCGATTGTTCTTTCTATATTTCACTACTGGTATTGTCATTCTTTACCTAGTTTTTCGCTGAAGGAGACGACGTTGTCGTCGAAATGCGCATACGGATATTAAATAAAGTTGTGGAAATAGTGGTTCTTTATTTTGTTGATAAAGTTTACTGGCTTCCACAGTTTCTGGTATTTTACTTATTTAGATTTTTTTTACAAAATCCTTTGATTATATGTATAATAGTCATAAGGCAGTCCTTTGATGATAATAGGATTATTGTATGTAAGATGATTCTTAGTTAAAATGTAAGCTGAAACATCTGATTCAGTAGACACGTGCATTACCCTTCGGGATAAGTTTCAAATAAAAAAAAAAGTCATGAATATCGAAACTGCAGTCCGAAACACTGAATCATGATAATGTTTTTAGGTGCAACAAATAAACAAATATTTTATACAGTGCATAAACCTGTTATTTATTTATCCATGAACAATTTTGCAGAATCATATACATCGATAATAATGAGTAACGGCTTATGGTAACTGAAATGTGAGATATAAGCATAGGTATAGAGTCTCTCAATATGTGATGTAAACACACCGTCTAAGTTTAAGTTGCATCTGTACTCACAATCGAATATGGGGCCACAAACATGGTACCTGCAAGGTTTTCGCAGTATCTAAAATCACACTCCTACGAGTGTTTTTGTATGTTGCAAAATTAAAATTATTGCTTCACCCGTAACGCTTTTTTTGGGTCGTATTTTGTATTACGCATTTTCCAGTAAGACATCCAGCCTTAAAATATCATGTTAATAAAATAGATTTTAATCAATATTTCTTGATCTCATATTTCATGTTTATACCAACTTAATACCATGCAATTATATCAATTACATGCGTAGAGTTAGATGTAATTAAATTTCAGGGAGAACTGGAAAACATCTGGCATAACGTGCTTTAGTAAACAGACGAGTTTATTGATTCTTAAATAATGAATCTTGTTAACCTGCTTATCTTCTGTTTATTAAGTAGCGGAAGAATGAAGCTACTTATTGTTTTCACAATGTCCGTCTGTCTGTCCGTCCGTCCGTCCGTCCGTCCGTCCCCTTCATAATTTTCGCACTTTTTGACGTAGAAGGTTGAAATTCAGAAAGTAGCTTACTATGGGCATGTGCACCTTCACTATTAAATTTGGTTTTGATTGGCCCATGAGGGCGGAGTTTCGGGGGCGGAAATTAGAGGGGACCAAAAGGTCTACGCGTATTTATGCATATAAAGGAGTGAAATTCGGTATGCAGATTCCTCTAAGCAAGGTCAACATTACTGTAAAGAATGGACAAAATTGTCCCAATAGGGTCGGAGTTGTGGGGGTGGCAATCACTTGGTCTTAAGAAATTTATGGCAACATATAGGGTGTAATATATCATTCGGTCGAAAATAATGAGAAAGGAAAGAAGATAGGGTTATTTTATATTTTCTAAATACCAGGTGCGAAAAAATCTATTTTAATTGAAAAAATGGGAGGATTAAAAAGTGCAGATGCAAGAATAAAAAACAATTGAAGATTGGTTTTGTTAGAAATTTTGGTTAACAGCAAATAAGTCAACTTATGCTGAGTCGAGTGCGGTACACTGAGGCGCAAATAGCAGCAGCAAAGAGAGTACCAACAGCTAAAGTCAAGGTCTGGGAGAAGTTCGGGGAGAAATTAGAGGCAGACTGTGGTTCGGTAAACAACGTATTCTGGCAGACCGCGCGCCGCCTCTGTGGAAAGAAGTCTCTTTCATCACAAACCATTAAGAGTTCAGATGGGAGACTTCTAAAAACGGAGGAGAGCGTGTTACATAGGTGGAAAGAATACTTTGCATCTCTTCTTAATCCGATGACAGCAACAACTGAGGCACATGAGGTGCGCTTTGGAGCAGAGAATAGTCACGGTAGTATCACTGAAGCAGAAGTCAGATGAGCAATTAAGTCCCTGAAGACTGCAAAGGTGCAGGTGATGATGAAATCCGGTCCGAGGTGTTAAAGGCCTTAAATCAGGATGGTATCCTGTGGCTGACTCGAGTGTGTCAGGTTGTTTGGATATCTGGACAGGCCCCTGAAGGATATCTGAAGTCGGGAAATAGTCGACTCCAAACTATCGGGGGAGCAGTGTGATTTTCGACCTGGCCGAAGCACGATGGATCACATTTTTGTTTTAAGGTAAATCTTTGAGAAATCCTGGGAGTATGCAAAAGAGGTCTACGCTTGCTTTGTGGACCTCGAAAAAGCATATGACAGAGTTCCTCGGGAGAAGCTCTGGCAAGTGTTGCAAGAGTATGGAGTGGATGGGCAATTACTGGTTGCTATCATGTCTCTGTACGAAAGCTCTGAGATGTGTGTCTGGATAAATGGCATTAAGTCAAAACCGTTCACTCTGGGTGTTAGACTCGGCCAAGTGTGCGTATTGTCGCCCCTCTTGTGCATTATCTTTATGGACTGGATAGACAGGGGCAGCCGAGGCGATGAGCGTTTTCGCGTGTGCGACTGCCTGGTGGAGAGGTTGCTCTTTACTGACGACCTTGTCCTCTTGGGGGGCGATGTACTGTCCGCCCCCACAGTGCATCGGCTGCAACTCCTTCTCACCGGAGCCTGGATCCGATGTGAGCAGTGGGCGACAAGCTGCGGTCTGGACTACAATACAGATAAATTTGGCTGCCTATATGTCCCTCCATACAGAGCCTTGCGAGAAAGACCAGCAACAGTGCTTATAGGGAATAAAACAGTGTAGTGTACTGATTCCATCAAGTACCTTGGTTTTATACTGGATGCATGGGGAAGCTGAGTGGGCCACATCTCCTATCTCTGCAAAAGAGCGGCAACGATCGGAACCAGAATATTTATATTCGCAGGAAAATATTGGGGTCTTTCTACCAGGGCACGCAAGGATCTGCTGATCAACATCATCAACCCCATGCTGCTGTACGGAGCGGAGATATGGGGCCAAAGGGCCATCAACACGCACCCAAGGAGGCGTCTCCAGACTGCCCAAGGACCTTTTCTTTTGTCCCTGGCGAGAGCCTACTGCACGGTCTCCACGGAGGCCCTGCAGGTCATTAATGGCTGCCCACCTCTTCATCTTCTTGTACTCCTCCGCCATAGATTCCAGGAACACCGCACTAGCGGCTTTTTGGAGTATGAGGCCCCACCCGGATTCTCCTCCCAACCACCACCTTGGGAGGCCCGCAGCATCGAGGTACTGTGTGATGGCAACAGCAGCCCTGACACCGACATTGAAATTTACACAGATGGGTCAAACATTGGCGGTAAGACAGGAGGAGCCTTTGTTGTTCTGGAAGGCTTGACCGTGGCTCACCAACAGACCTTCAAGCAGAGGTGCAGGCCATTAGGGAAGCACTGACGTGGCTCAATCAATCGAAAGTCGCGCCAGTGAAGTCGGCTACGGTGTTGTCAGACTCGCTGGCGGCTCTTAGAGCAATTACGAGCAACAGAGGTTCCTCTAAGCAGACCATCGCTGCCAGGACTGCTTTACTGCAGGCAGTCGATTTACGTAGCATAACCCTACGATGGGTCAAATCACATGCAGGCATCCCTGGCAACGAGCTGGCTGATGTGGCCGCAAAGAAGGCGGCATTGCGGCGGTCAGCCGTCTTAGGGGCTCTCTGTACAGGGAAGCATTTAACACATGGCAAAGGGAATGGGACAACTCCACGAAAGGAAGACCGGTTCACCAGTTTCTGCCGAGGGTTTCGACCGATACAATCGGCTAGCACCCCCGGACAATTCAAATGATCACAGGCCACGGTCCCTTCTTGGACTATATAGCGCGGTTTAAGCTCGTTACAAATACGACACTCTGCCCATGTGGATCAGGGACCCATTCCCCGAGTCACCTCCTCGACGCCTGCACGCTCCCTGCAGTTCTAAACGCTTGGGCGAAGCTCCACGCATCGCTTCAGCGACACAGTTACATGCGTCCATTCGCATACACGGCTTATTTGAATGCATTAATTCTTAAAGATTTCGAAAAATTCTCAGTGAAAGCAATTGTAGCCACAACCTTTGACTTGCCATGATAAGAGCGGTGTATAGTTTCTGCAGATTAAACCACCCCTAGGTCGTGAATTTCAGGACCGGGGAGACGATGTTTCAAGCCGTTTGGTCCTCGTTACTCGGTCAGCAGGGGCCCCTGCAAGCAGGGACCCCAACCCAACAAGACCTTGTCCTCTTTGGGTCTTCTCGCACGAACCTTCAGCTTGCAATAGATCAGTTTGCAGCCAAATGTGAAGAAGCTAGGATGAAGATCAGTGTGGCTAAAACTGAGGTTCTGGTCCTTTCAAGACAGACTGTTCAGTGCGCTCTCCATGTTAGGGGAGCCTCATTGTGACAGGTGGAGAAATTCAAGTATCTCGGGATTGCATTCACGAGTGATGGACGGCAGGAGAAAGAATTGGACGCTCGGATGGGTGCAGCAAGCAGCGTCAGACGTGAACTGTGGCGACCCGTGGTAACGAAACGCGAGCTGGAAACAAAGCCAAGCTCTCCGTCTTCAAATCTATCTTTGTCCCCATTCTCACCTACGGCCATGAGGCTTGGATAATGACCGAAAGTGTGCGATCGCGGGTACAAGCGGCTGAAATGAGATTTCTGAGATGTGTAGCAGGTGTTACCTTACTAGATAGATTGCACAGCAGCACAATAAGGGAGTCTCTAGGTGTTGGGCCGCTACTTCTCAGCATTGAGAGATCTCCTTGCGCTTGTATGGCCACGTGATACGGATGCCGCAAACTGGTCTTCCTAGGCAGTTATTTTCCAAGCCGGTGGGTAGAGACTACATGGAGGATCTGGGTTCGAGTCGCTTGGATATTACCAGGGAGGACATGCGCCTGATAGCGGAAGATCGCGATCGCTGGAGATCCTCCATAGGGCTGCTGCCCCCGCGACCCTAACGGATAAGCCGATTTGAAAAGTAAGTAAGTAAGAAATTTTGGCGTCGACTACGAAGGTCATTTTGCGAGCACAAATTTTATATGTACGCAGCCCGGGACAAACACAAACCAACTAGAAAGTCTACGCCCTAGCCCTCTCGGCCGCCTGGCCGGCTAAAAAAAAAGGATGAACTCAGGGCTTCCGCTGCTTTCCTATTCCTTCCTCGGGAGGCTTTTAGGAGGCTTAATTTCTTGTTTCCGTTCTACATTGACATCCCCTCTACCTAACAACTCATTGATGAAAATCCTATTTATCTATTTTTATAAATACTAATAACTCAATTGTAGATCACAATACAAATGAAACGCTCATAATTATCTCATCTATAGTTTAATACAAATAAAGAACCTATATCTCCAAAGACCATCACAAAATCTATTATAAAGAATCCACAAAAATTCACCCCTGTGAATTAACATCTTTAAATTTCAAAACAAACACGTGAAACGTCACAGAAGCACATATGACGCAAGACAGGGTAAGAGGAAGCAGCTCCAGAGAGTTTTCCCAAACAATGGGTGTTAGTGAAGTGAACTTTTTCGCATTCTTAGAAATGGTTTTCGAATAATTATGTGTGAATATCAAATTCTGTCAGCGTTTGAGGTACACACATATCCTAGCTTGCCTCTGTCTGCAATAAACGCCCAGTACTCTGGAAAACCAAGAATTGGATTTGGATATTGCAATATAATAATGCCCTCGCACATCGGTCTTTCATGGTGCAGGCTATACAGGTCAAAATGGCAACATCAACCCTTACAGACACTCCACTACTCATCCGATCTCGGACCATGCGAGTTTAACCTGTTCTCCCATCCGAAAAACAAACCGTTTCAAGAGTGCATCTGAAGTTCAGGAAACAGCGATGGCTGCTTTGAAGACCATCTCCTCCAAAGACTTCTAGAAATGTTTTCAGCAATTGTATTTGCGTTGGCAAAACTGCGTAGTAGCACAAGGGGAGTATTTAAAGGTGGTTGTGTGTAGTGCATGATAATGTATCATATCGTTAGTAAGGCCAATCTTCAAACTTATTGATCATACTAGAACATCAACCAAACATTTAATCTACTTAACATATAAATTGGCTCAATTTTACTATTTTAATTGAAAACAAAATTTAAAGGAAAAAATTGTCAGTTCTTTACAAAGGATAAAGGTGAAAAAATTTTGAAAAAAAAAACAAACCAAAAACCATCTCGAACTCATGGAGACCTGGTACCATCAACGTGGCATGAAATTAAATGCTTCAAAAACAAAACTTTTTGCACCTAAAATTTTAGTCATTGTTCGGAATACGCCATTCAACGATACATTAACTTTTCTTAGGTTTACTTTTGATAACACCCTTTCATCATTGCTTGCCTCAAAAGACACCGTACTTTGATGAGAAAACTCCGTTCCATTTTGTCTAATACTGAAATAAGCACTGTAATACAAGCTAAAGTTCTGTCATATTTAGAGTTCACTGCTCTTCCGGTGCCCTTCGCAATAATCATTATCCTGCCTCATTTATTCAAAAGTGGCTCCTGAAATCTTCAAGATACCGTCCTACCAGAAGATATAAGATAGATATCTCCTACAGGGTAACAGCCTTCAGCAGTAATATTTTCACTATAATGCCATCGAACTCTGGAACACTATAAAGATGAACATACGGACCATAGAAACTGATTGTATCTCTCCAGCTTGTACTGCTAACTCTTCCCATTTTAAAAGACTTATCAAGGAATAATTATATAAGAGTAGGAGTTGTAATATTGAATAAATAATTAAAACAGTAACTCCTTTTGATTAAAAAATAGAAAAATAAAAAAATAAAATTTTAACAATTGATAATGAAAGTCACCCAATATGGAGTAATGCAATATATGAAGTGGAAGGAAACACAGATGAATCGAAGGTCTTGTGGATTATACGCAGATCTGGATGAAGCAGACGAAACACAGGTGAAAAGAAGAAACAGAGGAAGGTCTTGGTAAAGGTTTAGTTCTTCTTCTGATATTGTGTTTTTTCCTATGCTATTCTTGTAACATTCTCCCTAGACCTTCACCAAGATCTTTATGTGCACATCTAAAAGAACTAGGGAGAGTTTTTCCTCCTTCTTGCCTCCCCCCCCCTTTTTTTCTTAGCTCACTTTTATTTCATCGGAATGCAATTAATAATAATAATAATAATAATAATAATAATAATAATAATAATAATAATAAGTCAGATTGTCGAGCTGGGAGATGCCATCATGTTCAGGGAAAACAATGTCCATGTACGGGTGCACATGGTCAGAAAGGATTGACACGTGCTTGAATCAATTCATATTCCCTTTCACAATGTGGTAAGTGCACTCAGAGAATGCCTACGTCGCAGATGGTTGAAGGGCGTTTGTTTTCTTAAGTTTTTTGTCGTATGCGCCAACGTCCATCCGCTTCATAGTTCAAAAAACGTGATTCAACTGAGAAGCGTCCAGTGTTGGTGCTGCTGTGGAAATTCCTACCTCTTCTGCCAATGCACAGTCGTTAGCCTAGATGCTGTCACCATCTGTCTTCTGCGGAGCCACATACGCAGCGATGTTTGCTGAATTGTCGTTCTGGGCACTTTTGCGCAAGCCCCCTGGTTCATTTGGGCAGTAAGTTGCTCCACTGTAGCAAATCGATTCGTAGCCGCGTTTCTCGTTCATCTATTGTTCCTAGAACACCACAATTTTCATGGCACGTATTTCAGTCAGCCTTTCATTCTCTATACCGATGCGTCCGCTATCGGACTGGGAGGTTGTCTGGCTCAAGTTGATGAGGAGGGAATCGAAAAACCGATTGTCTACATAAGCTGATCACTAAATGGCTTCGAAACTCGGTATTTCACGACAGATCGCGAACTCTTGGCTCTTGTATGGTCGACGCATAAATTACAGGTCTACTTGCATGGATCTAAATTTAGGGTGGTTACTGATCATCAAGCCCTTTGCTGGTTGATGTCCTAACGAGAGCCAACTGGTCGGTTGTGTAGGTGGGCCTTATTCCTCCAGGGGTTCGACTTCACAATATTGTACCTCCAGGGAAAAAAGAACATCATCGCGAACGCACTATCTCGTAGTCCCGTCGACCCTGCCCCTGAAAGGCCGATTTCTGGTGAAGACGAGTTCTCATATAATGCGGATACGTGGTTCGAATCCCGACTGGAACCGCCTCCCACTGTCGACACCCTCTCCGTCGGGACTGAAATCCCGCGAACGCGAGAGGAATGGAAACTGCATCAAGAGGATGATGAAGTGTGTTGTAAACTAAAAGAGGAAGCGTCCAATGACCCCATGTCCCCCTTCATGGTCGACCAGGGGTTGTTATACAGATGACTCCCCTCCAACATGAAACGCAAGAACCATTCGGCCCTCAGCCATTATAGGCTAGTCCTTCCGGCTAGCTGTATTAATGCTGTCTTGTCACAACACCACACTCATCCCTCTGCTGCCCACGTAGGGGGTGCAAAGACATGGCGTAACATTGAGGCACTATATTTCCACCCAGGTCTGAGGCAGATCATATTAAATTATGTATGAACGTGCCCAATTGGCCTGGCAATGAAACCCATGGTCGGAAGGCCTCAGGGGTTGTTGCAACCGCATTTGGCACACGAACCATGGAGTATCGTTGCTTGTGGTCTTTTCGGTCTTTTAGTGCAATCATTAAAACGGAGCAAGTACGTCCTAGTCTTTGTGGATCTCTTCTCGAGATGGGCCGAGCTCTTTCCATTATGCAACGCTACAGCGACAGGCGTCGAACGATGTTTGCGTGAGGTTGTGACTCGTTACGGAGCGATGAAAAGTTTGGTGACGGATAACGGCAGTGAAAGAGTTGAAAAGCTCTACAGTGCCCATGGTATTCACCATAGGCGTCTGTCCCCATTCCACCCTGCAGCGAATCGCGCTGAACTGGTTCTAAGGGACTTGAAAACGATGGTTGCTTCCTATTTAAATGGAAACTCGCATAGGAAGTGGGATGAACGTCTTAGCGAGTTTGCTTTTTCCCTCCGAAGCCAAGTTTGTTGCTCAACGGGTTCAGGCCCACACACTTGTTCTCGGGACGCGAAATCGTATTCCCGCACACGTGGGAGATTTTCCCTGAGAAATTAAGTCACTCTTGTGAACCCCTGGCTGAGCACATACGGAAAAGAGCCAAAGAAATGCATGATGTCATCGAGTTTGTGAGGAGGAAACAGGAGAAAAATGCGGCTGCCGGAAAGCGATACTTTGACAAAGGAAGGAAGAACGTATTCTTTAATGTAGGAGATGAGGTCCTTTATCGAACACATCCGCTTTCGTCGGCCGCCAACTATTTCTCCACAAAATTGGCCCCCCGGTTCGATGGCCCTTACATTGTGAAGAGAAGGATTGGTGAAGTCACTTATGAGTTGACCACCCAATCCGGGGCTTCTTTTGGTAACCGCCAAGTATCTTAAAAGGTACTATCGACGTCAGGGCGCTCCCTCCTCTCCACCCGAAAACGAAACGGCGTCAAAGGATTGCCACAGCCAATCGACAGCGCCATCAATTGCATACTCCTTGTGCTCTCGAGCAATTCACCATCCCCCAGTTAACCATTCCCAGCTAACTAGAAAGAAGACACGGGGAAAGTAGGGGGCAGTGCAAAAACGCCCTCCCTCTCCCACGCTCTCTTGTAGAGGGCATCTGTTTTAAATAGATGGTACCCGATCTTTTATCAACTCTAGGTTGAGACAATAGTAGGGAGCTGGCGAAGAAAAGATCTTCCATCGAATGCTCCTTTTCGCACATGATTTTGAGAGGGAACGGTAGAGATCAATGGAGTTGGGAGATTGTGGAAGGACAATGACTTCCTCCCCCTCAAAATTGGGCTGTGACTGAGGCAATACAGCTCCATCCTCCATCCTCCTCTAACTCATCATTCCAAAGCTGAACGTGGAAAAGGGCGCAAAATTCAACCCAGTCGAAGGACCTGTTGGTTCCCCCACTGGTGGGTGCTATGCCCATCGCACCTGCAGCCGGAGCTAGGCCAAAGAATACAGGAAGCATTCCCCAGATAGGGGTACCTCCCAGGAGCCACAAGCATAGCGTAACGCTGCCACTTGGAGGTTAGTGCCACCGCAGCAGGGTTAGTGCCACCGGAGCAGCAGGGAAAAAGGGGACACCGCTCCCACTCCGGAGACCAGGCGGAACCGGCTAAAAGGAGGAGTCGCCACAGCCGTCGCCCTCGACGGGAATCCCTTCATGACAAATCCACAGATATATTCAGGGAGAAGCTGCTAAGGCATAGGATGGTCTCGTACGGGCGACGCGGGAGATGAGCTGCTTCATGAGAAACGAGACTTCAGTGCCGGTAAACGCTGTGACTCTGCCGACGTGGGACCAGGTCTGGGAGACACTCTGGGCCGAGGTGGAACGAGATCATACCTTTGGCTTCCGGATGATCTCCTGGATCAGCCAGGTCATGAATGTCCAGGACCCGGCCGCGCATAAATCCTAGGTCGAATTTGGTAAGCCCATTCCATCATTTCATGCTTTCTTTTCCCCCATTCCTGGTTAATAGTATACACGAGGCAATTATTCTTTATGGTACAAGAAATTATTGTTATTTTTTGTAAACGGACCAGTTTCTCCTTCCAAATCCTTCGTTTTTTTTCTCCCGAAATGAAGCTTAAACATATTCTATTTCGTTACACTGTTCAGTTGATGTCTAGTGCTGTTTGAGCCGGAGTTTTTTATTGTTTTTCGCCTATTTGTTGTGGTTTTGTTGTTTTTTTTCAGGGTAGTTTTTAAGGTTAGGTAGGCCTGGTTCGTCGCCGGGTCGAGTTTCGCCGTTTTCATCGTGCCGTTTCGTCTCGTCGTCGATGTAGCCATGCTCACCTTCAGCCAATGTTTGAATTTTCCACAGTTTTTCACGCTCATTGTCTTCCAATTCTCGATACACTTGCCGCTGCTCTTCCAAGCCCCACCGGGCTAGATGACAGCATAATCAGGGCTAGTCCGGCCAAAAATGACATCATACGAGAGGCCAGCCAGCAAAGACGACTGCATATGCAGGCGGTAAGAACTGGATGATAGTTGAGGCGTGCGACGTCATTTGGATGTTCCGTTGGGCATCTGATGTATTTCCCGATGCCAGCGAGCGAGTCATGGGTATGTGTCTTTGTTATCCTTGACCTTTGCTACCTGAATGATGCACCTGATTCGTGCAGTGAACTGTTTTGTCGTGCTGCTAGTGAACTGTGTTCCCGTGGACTCTCTGGATTGTGTTTCTCCGGTCGTCGTGAATTAATGTGCCTTGATAGGACTTTCCGTTGTGATTAGCTTTACCTACCCAGCATATAAGTTAGTTTTAAAGGTAAACTCCACACCCAAAATAACTTTGTTTAAAATGAAAGATGAAGGTTTCAATAACAACGTAGCTTGTATAAAAATTTTCAATTCGAACTCAAAATTGGTAAATTATATAAAAAACTTTCATTTTTCCCCTCCCCTGTGATCAACACTGACGCCATGTTTCGGCAACTGTTACGTCACAAGTTGCCGAGAAGTGCGAATTAGTTTTGAATTCGTGACATCACACATTGCACGCTATCGGTTAGTTGTCAGTTGGGCCATCGCTCTGTGGCTCTGTGTATTTACACAAGATAGCTTTTTCTCGTGGAGCTGATGTTTGGTTCCATATTTTAGCTTTTTCGTAATATTCAATGATTTTTGCATTGCTCTCATAGGCCAATTAAGCCTCTCTTCTTTGTCTGGGACTTTTGGCGGGAAACTCAGGAAGCATTTGACCCCCTGTCGGGCCACCCCTTAGTCTTTTCCTGCCCCCTCGCCCCCGCGAGGCGACCGTTGCTCGGACAAAGGAGTCATGCTTAATTGGCCTATTCGAATTACTGGAGTTACGTTATGATAGAGAGTGTACGGATTGGGGCAATCCAATGAACCCTTAATTCTTGATTGAACGGTTGTTTCCATATTTAAGGGTTTGTCGCCCTTTGTGACACGACAGAGAAAGTTGCGATCTGAGATTCTTTTGGGTGGATTTGGTGCGTACAGATTACTATTTTTACGGACGTGCTCTGCCTGTTTTTACTCGATCACTGCTCGCCTCTTCCTGTGCTCTTTTCCGTGCCTCTTTAATAAAGGCGTACTCTTGGGGCCGTCTCTCCCTCTTCCTCCTTCTCTTCCCATCTACGTGCGTATTGCCCTCAGCAAGCAAAGTCGTCGTCGTCCGTAGTTAAGCTAGGGAACTTTAGGATGAGATGTTTTAAGTATTTAAATATATCTTTTCTTTTATTAGTGGGTGGAGCCTTGCTATCAGTTCGGAGTCGCCGGACCTTTTTTTCTTCTTCTTCTTCTTCTTCTTCTTCTTCTTATTATTATTATTATATTTTTTCATTATTCGTATTGTTCTCTTTTTTTTTTTACCTGTATCTTTTTTCTTTGTAACAGTCAATTTTCTTATTTTTATTATTTGTTAATTGTATCGAATTGTCGGCCCATTAAACTGTGTTGTTTCTGTTAAAGGTCTTTTTTTTTGCTTCTTCGTATCAGTATTATTCTTAAGTATCCATGCTCGCCCCTGTCCCTCATTTCGAGTTTGGTAATGGTTCAACCTCCCAAATTCCACACGTTACAACTTTACCATCTTTAACACAACGCAAATTCAGGGTCGTTGAATCGTTCGCCAAAATCGTAGTGGTTCCCACCCCCTGGTTACCCATCGTGTGTTTGTGCGCAAATTTTGTAATCAATGTTTCGCTCACTTCATAACTATTAACAGTTCTAAAACTTTTCCTAACGTCGTCTTCAAGATGACAGGTCTCTATCGTTAGTTTTAGTAGTCATTCATTTATTCGTGAGTAATTTATAATTTAAGTTTAATATTTATACAGTGCCGAAGCTAACGAGAAAGACAGGCCTCGAAGCGGAAAAATCCCCTGACCATTTGAGTCCGAACAACTATCAAACCTTCATTGTCTCCATCTTGGATGTTAAAATTTAGCGTTTTCCCGTTGGTTGGAAACAATGAGAGTTGGATTGTTATTCGGACCCAGATGGTCAGGTGACTTTTCCGCTTCGAGGCAGCACCTCCTAGACAGAACAACGCCACCTAAAAAACAAAGCCTTCTCACTGCCTGTGGACTGCGTCATCAAACCAGGGCTGACAATCCAACTTTAATTGTTTACAACAAACGAAAAAACGCTGATTACAACAGGTGCTTTTTCGTTTGTTGTAAACAATGAAAGTTGAATTGTCAGCCCAGGTGTGATGACGCAGTGGTCAGGCTTTGTTTTTTAGGTGGCGTTGGGCAGAAGGCCTGACAACGGAAACGTCATACATTGTTACATCATCATTAGTCGACTAAATTTAGGGCTTATTATAGGTAAAATAGGATTAATAAAGGTCGACTAATGAAGATGTAATAATGTATGATGTTTTCGTTATCAGGCCTTCAGTCTAGGTGGTGTTGTTTGAGGGCTGTCTTTCTCGTTGGCTTCGATCAACACCTCCTAGAAAGTAGGCCAAACAACTGAACGTCATACATTGTTACATCATCATATTTCGACCCGTAGCCCACGTGAAAGACAGGCCCTGGCCAACGCCACCTAAAAAACAAAGCCTGGTCACTGCGTCATCACACCTGGGCTGACAATTCAACTTTCATTGTTTACAACAAAAGAAAAAGCACCCTATGTAATCAGCGTTTTTTCGTTTGTTGTAAACAATGAAAGTTGGATTGTCAACCCTGGTTTGATGACGCAGTCCACAGGCAGTGAGAAGGCTTTGTTTTTAGGTGGCGTTGCCCTGGCGCGGAAAAGTCAACTGATCATCTCCATTGTTTCCAACAAATGAAAAATTGCTGATTATTAAAATCCAAGATGGAAACAATGAAGGTTACATTGTTATTCGGACTAAGATGGTCAGGTGTTACAAAAATGGAAGTCGAAGCGCCGTAGAAGTCCGAAACCGAAAGTTCCCGATAGGCTTCGCGGCGGAACTTCGGCGCGAGACTTGAAGGAGAGAGACAGAAGGGAAAGTGGCAAGACAACGATCGAGACGGACGGGAAGAAGCGTAGCGTTCGGAGGAGCAGTAGCCAACGTCCATGGCATCGTTCCCGAGACATTGAAGGGAATTCGACGGCTACGAACGTCGGGGGAGACGGCGTTGGACCGAACACACGGCGGGAGCCGAGAGACGAGAGCTCAGCGGAACGGTTACCGCTCGAGCAGCTGACAGCGAGCGGCGTCGAACCGGCAAAAGTTTCCCGAGCGCACACGGCCGAATGCATTTTGAATGCATCATTCATATTTCCGCCCACGATACGAACCAGCCACTGTCGCAGTTTGACGAGGATTGAATTAGATACTTGGACAGAGCAGAGCCACGTCGAAGAAGGACTACACGTTTTGGAACTATCAAAATACAAAGTAGCAGGTATTTTTCCTTCAAGCGTCTATGCTTATTTACGGGACGGAATTGGGAGAGCAATTGAAAGAGGCGGCAGCTATTTCAAGCGCCGTTAAATTATCGAGAAATACGAGTCATTCAATTGTATTTGTCAGTGTGAATTCTCCCGGGGTTTTTGGCTTTAAGCATGTTTTTTTGTTTTTTTTTTAGCATGGCAACTCTGACTCTGTTGGTGTTATTTCTCCCATTAAAGTTTTTGTGAACATTTGCGAAGTAACCTTTGTCATTTTAACTCGTATGCTTCGTTTTCTTTACATTCTAGTATTAGAGATGGTCTTTACCTGGTTTTGTTGTTTGAAGCTATTAGCTAATCTCCATTCAACGAATTATTCATGTTAACTTTTAATTCAGACTTTTTGGACTCTTCTTATTGTCAAAGCTACGTGTTTGCGAGTCACATAGTGATGTGCACTATTCCGGCTAGAGTTTTTGAAACCCAGGTGCTCTAATGCGAAGGACATTGGAACACGAACTTTTTGAGCACTTAGACTGTGTCGTTTATCTAAATAATTGAGTGTGCCATTATTCTAGGCTTAAGGTTTCTTTGTTAAGCCGACATCCATTTTTGAAACAGGTTGTAGAGTTTACCTTTAACTCCTTGTGGCCTGTATATCTTTCAAGCCAAGTTTATCTGTTGATTATATCTTACTAAATATTTATTTTTTTTGGTGCGAATATAGCTTATTGTAATTGTAATGCTTACAGGAGTTTTTATCGCACGTCGCCCATGAGTGGCCAAGGAAAAGGAAAAGGATGAATTGTCAATAGCATAAGTAGTTGATACTTATTTTTGAACTATTTTTCATCTGTAGATTAAGCTTCTTTTCTGATAACGTTATTACCGAGCACTATAGCACTCAGCTACTCAATAGTTGGGTTCAGTAAATTTATGCTTGAAACGTGCCTACAAATTGTAGCGTCGTTGTAATTAATTATTTTTGTCGCACGTTGGAATCCAGTCTTTGGATTTATTTTGTTACCCTTTGAAATAAAGGATGCTATTGTAAATTATTTATGGGCAATTACTTTTATTAATTCCAAAGCATTCTTTTTTTTCCCTAGTTCTCTTTCTTTAGATAATTTTCTATTTATTTACATTTATTGTTCAAATAAATCTAATTTTTAAATTTACTCGTACGCTACTACAATGAGTGTCTTATTAACTAAAATTCCATTGCGCCAGATTTCTGACCGTGACATCAGGTGTCTTTTCCGCGCCAGGGCCTGTCTTTCATGTGGGCTACGATTTCGACCATTGTTAATCGTATTTTTACGGATAATAAGCCCTAAATTTGGTTTGGCTTTCTTTCTAGGAGGTGTTGCTTCGATACAGTGCCGTATCCAACGTAATAGACAGCCCCGACACTGAAAAGTCATCTTAATCCAAGCAACAATGTAATCTCCATTGTTTCCATCTTGTATTTTAACAATCACCATATTTTCGTTTGTTGGAAATAGTCCAAGCAACAATAATCTTCATTAAGAGGATCATATGACTTTCAGTATGAGGGCCGTCTGTTTCGTTGGCTACGTACAGTGCCGTGGCCCACGAGAAAGATAGGCACTGGCGTGCAGAATTCAACTATAATCATTTTAAAGAACAACTCTACGCAAAAAATCAATCATAATTTTTTTACAGAATATCATTTTTGATATAAATATAAAAGGATTCCGTTGAAATTTTTAATTTCGGTCCATAATTTCTTTGAAAAGCAAAAAATAGCGCTTTTACACTCCCTTCACGCCGACCATTATTTTTTCTAGTGACGTAGACAGAGGCTAGCCGCTGGGGTCGATTTAATGTTAACCCTAAATCCTGTTTCACAATTAGGGCTTGCGTGCGGAAAATGGGCGGATGCAGAAAGCTAATTGATTGTAAGCTTCCACAGCGTGATTTTTTTAAGTAAACAAACTAGAAAAAGTTACCAAATATTACTTTGATCATAATAACATAAATGTGAATTCCTTTTTTAATGAAAATAAAATAAAATTAAAATTAAATTAAATAAATAAATGAAAGTTACCAATGTAAGTTCTAAAGGGGCGTATTATTAATTTTATAAGTAAAGGGGATCGGATGATAATTTCTGCAGAATGAAACTAATCTTTCTGCAGAATGAATATTAACAACCAATCTTCCAAAATGAATATTTACGACCAATTTCTGCAGAAATTATCTGCAGAATGAATATTTACGACCAATCTTCCAGAATGGAAAATCGTATGCAGTATTTGGTAAGGTGACCAGATTTTCAAAAGGCAAAAACCGGGATGACCGGAACCGGAAGTTACGTAAAATGAAGTCGGAAGTGACGTGTTTTGACCATATTCTTACTTTAACGGTCTCTGGTTTTGATTATCAAAATTCAACTCGAAGTAAGAAAGCAAGTAAAATATACAAAAGAAAACTTTTTGAAGTAATCTGGAAGTACAATCCATTGATCTAAAACTATTGTTGTGAACAACATTATGATAAGCGAACGCACCTATAACAGCAGCTAATTGTTCTTCTTTTATTCCCATCTGCTCCAGAACGGCCAATCAGAAAAGAGGGTGAGTAATAAAGACCACATAAACTGTTTATAAAATAATAAAATAAGATGAAGAAGAAAAACGGGACAATCCTGGACATTTTATTCAAAACAGGGACAAATCCAGGACAGTTTTTCATGCCAGCTAATTCGGGACGTTTGGTCACCTTATATTTGGCTATAAGAATAGAGGTAATGATAATAAATTTCCTGAGTACGAATTAGTTAGAACATATTTAGAACATATAAATTAATGTTTTCTAACTTAATGTTTTGCTGTTGATCCTGTCGTATTAATGTAGGTATTAAATAAGCTCACTATCTATTTGGGTAATGCTATGTAACTAAAGATGTATCCGGATAAAACGCAACAGGACAAAATGCAACTACACGTTTTGAAGTGTTCAGATGGCCACAGTCGATTGGAAGTGATGAGAAGCGTAAGAAGCTCGTTTTCATTTCTAAATAGTACATTCGAGAAAACCAATTTTTCAAAAAAAAAAGACAAACTCAGAGCTCCTGCTACTTCGTCAACGGGAATTTTGTTCATTGAAGCATTTAATGGAAGCCAACCATACAT
>JAHWFO010051606.1:0-15523 GCA_023313115.1 Rhysida immarginata | reverse complement strand
AATTGAGACACTTGTCGTATCGTGGGATCAACTTTTGTATCCCCCTGTCGTAGAACTCTGCCGCCTGTGGTTTCCGGGGTGATGTGCGAAATCCAAGTCTCATTGCCCGTGATGATCCTGTCGAGGAACTCGTCGCCGTCATCGTGAGACTGTTGCAGAAATGTCAGTGCTGCTCCTAAGCATTGAATTTTGTGTTCGGGTGTCAGGTTTTTTGGCACCCACCTGGCACAATTTTTTGAACAGCAGGTGCTTGGTGACAATCTCATGCAACAAGGATCGCGATATCTGCGGAAAATAGGTGCTCAACTCCGTAATCGTGAAGCGACGGTTCTCCAATTTCATTAAATAAATCTATATCACAGTTTAATTTAATACATAAAATATGTTTAAGTGTTTCCTCTTTCAGTGCATTTCTGTAGGTTGTTTTATTAATTTAATTTGAGAGAAAACTCTTTCCACTGCTGCAGTACTTAATGGAATGACAGTAACAGTAGCATATACACTATATGATCACAAATATCCGGACACATGCACGTTTGCGCTCTAGCCACGATTTCATGGAAATCAATAGGGCGTTGCACATCCCTTTGCCCGAATCACAGCTTCCAGCCTTCGGGGAAGACTTTCCACCAAATGTTAGTAGGTACTTTCCGGAATGTTCCTCCATTCCTCCCGAAGAGCGAGAATCAGTTCAGGTACAGAAGTTGGCCGATGTGATCTGGCCCGCAAGCGTCTTTCCAATTCATCCCACAGACTTTCTATAGGATTGAGGTCGGGACTTTGTGCCGGCCAACCCATTTCTTCGACCCCTGAGTCCGCAAACCACTGCTGTACACGCCTCGCTTTGTGGCACGGAGCATTGTCGTGTTGGTAGAGAAATGGCCCGTTTCCGAAAAATTGCCACAACGTTGGAAGTGCACAGTTGTCCAAAACATTCAGATAACGGTCGGAGTTCATGATTCCTTGCACAGGAACGAGCTGGCCCAGTCCGTACCATGAAAATGAGCCCCACACCATGAATCCTCCTCCTCCGAACTTGACTGTGGGCTCTGTGCACTCAGGTAAGAAGCGTTCTCCAGATATGCGCCAAACCCAAACTCGTCCATCGGATTGCCAGAGTGTGTAGCGAGATTCGTCTGTCCACATTACACGTTTCCATTGGTCCATTGTCCAGTTTCTGTGGGCTTTGCACCACTCCAGACGTCGCTTGGCGTTGACCCTGCTGATGTGGGGCTTGTGGGCAGCAGCACGGCCATGGAATCCCATCGTGTGCAGTTCCGATGAATTGTCATGGTACTGGCATCATTTGCAGAGGCGTTTCGAAACTCTGCAATTTTTTCCACCGAGGACTTCCGGTTGCTGCGGGTGACACGACGAAGCACTCGACGGTCTCTGTCAGTTAGTTTCTTGGGTCTACCGGTTCGTTGTTGAACTGTTGTTGATCCCCGGGTCTTCCATTTCATAATGACATCGCCTACTGTTGACTTGGGTATCTGAAGAAGGCTGGAAATGTCACGCACGGACTTGCCGCATAGGTGACATCCAACGATGGTTCCACGTTGGAACTCACTGAGCTCTGCCGAACGACCCATTCTTGCCAATGTCCAAGCAGAGTTGTCTGAAGGTGTGGGAAGCTATTTAAATGATGTGCAAGTCATTATCATGTGACATTGGGCCAATCGATAATCTATGAGGGGTGTCCGGATATTTTTGATCATAAAGTGTATCTTTGCTATACTAGGAAAACAATTTATTAATCCCTGATTCACATGTTTACATCCACAAAATAGATCTGACGATCGCTTTTAACGATCTGTCTTCCATTTTTAAGTTTTGTATTAAGGTTAGAAAACTTGCACACTCGTTTAGGAACCATTCTTCATCTGCAAAATGTTTCGCTATTGCTTGTATAAACGACGTCCCATAAATGAACGGGATATTTTCAAGATCAGTCCAATCTAAAAGTGAAAGATGTTCAGTAATGCTCACGTCTATATATCTAGAAAAATATGTTTGAAAACTATTTAACCATTGTAAATAAAATATCTACTTAAATGGGTAAATAATTTAGCTAAAGCAATGTTTTTGGGAACGAGCGCAATACTCTCACGGCAGGGCGCAGCGCCCTCCTAAAATAGGCTAGCGGGAGCACTGAGCTCAGATTTCTTACAAACTGCCATTCATCATGAACAGTCATTCGAACAGGAGCCTTAGTTCCTGGCACAGGGTTACACCATTCATCGCACTGACTTGTGGTTTGGAAGACTCGTACAATACACCTGCTTTGCCATAGCATGCAAAAGCATGTTTGTTATCTAATCTGCTAAGTAAACCAAACCCACAATGCATTTTGTAGTCACATGCTGTAAGAGCTCGATTGACAATTTAGTTAATGCCTATTAACACTTGGGTTGAGGTAAGCCTCTAGATCAGTGTTATTCAGGCTTTGGTGTGTGGAGTGTTATTGGTCTGCAAAGGCATCGTCACAGAACTTGAGAATAAGTATTTAATGTACAATGTGTTGCATAAGTCCCAAGTCCCTCTTGCTTGGATTTTGATGTCTGGCCTTGCAGTAGCAAAATTGGATATATGTAAGGTAGATAACAAACTAGAATATTTACTGTGTTTATTGATGAATGCTCATCATTCATTTACATGACTCTGCCAATGAGCTACTGAGTTTCTAAATTCCATAGGGACATATGCAACACGCTCTGTTTATTGCAGTATCAGGTGTTGGCGAATACGAAATCAAAGAGAAATATAACACTTCTATCCATAGCAATTTAAGAAGCCCTGCTACATTGCTCTGCTATTGCTAATAATATTTTTCATTTATCTTTTAAGGACATAGACCAAAGATTAGAATCGTTTATTTTACAATCGAAATATCATCTGAGTGCAATTTGCATTCAGCGTTGTTATAGAAGATATAAATGTAAACTGGAGAAGTCCGCCACATTGATTCAGGTAAATATATGTAGATAACTGTAATAATTGCGATAAGATTAATATTTTTAGTTAATAAGTTTTTTTGAAGGAGTTTGACACTTATTTATTTGGCACCAGCAGTGCAGTCGGTCTTGGGATTGGTTTGTGCGCCTATTGTCGCCTGTGCAGCTTATTGCGTATAAGATTACGGAGTTGCTGAGAGAAAACTTGTATCAGCAGTTCATTGTCGCCTGCCAAACTATAGTCTCTGCACTGTTATCCGCTTGGCGCATTTTGCTATGGCTCAAGAGTCGCAGAGATCATCCTTGAACGACGTTTTTCTTTATAATGTAGTTGAAAATGTAGTACGTATGTGCTGGGACATTTAGTTAAAGGTGCAATTTTAAAAATGATGCATGAAGATTATTGTTGAATTTTTTTTTTTTTAGGTGGCATAATTTCATTTTTTTATTGTTATTATTATTTTTTTTATATTTTAGGGTTAGTAAGTTGATTTTGTTTTTTATTGCAGGCCGTTTTCAGAGGTTTCATTGTTCGCAAATGTATTGTTGATCAACGCATCAGAGATGCAAGAGACCGTATCGATCAGGCTACAAAATTGGCGAAACCTGACGATACATTGTGGATGAAAACTATTAAAGGATTAGATAAACTTTTATCATATCGTTATATATCTGCAGTTATTGAAGTTACAAAAACATTAGGCAAGTCAAAAATTTCGTTTTTTTCACTATTTTTCAAACAATGTCCCTATTTTAGTTTTATACATTTTTTTATATTATAAAAAGTAAAGAAAAAACAAACTTTTTATTAAACTCGATGTAGGAGGCCTCTTCTCTCCACCAGTCACTCGAACTTCTTCGTTCCTAACTTTTATCCAATGCCCCCAACCGGTCTGCACCCCTTCCCCCCGAGAACTAACCACACTCTGTGTTCTTACTTTACATTGTTTTCCATATCTGGAAACATTAAATGCAGCGTTTAGTGTGTTTATTTCGCTGCCCACTCATTTTTAAGAATGACCCCTTCCCCCCACCCAATTGAATCAAATTGAACCAAGCAAATTCTTCAATATCGATACCATGGTTTGTGTTCATGATTCATAGGTATCGTGCTTATATTTGGGCTCAAGGGAAATATTGAGCACTTGTCATACTCTATTGGGTTGGGGAATAATTCATGAGTATTTTTTTTCAAATTTATTTTTAAACAAAAAAACTACAACATATTAATCAATCATATACTCTCCGTTGTTGTTTACGACTTTCTCCCATCGTTAAGTAAATTTTTCGATGCTTTGACTCAAAGAATTCATCCAACCAAACTTTGAAATTTTATGTCATTATTGAATGATACACCATGCAAAGTGTTTAAAAGCGATCAAGAGATGAAAATCTGACTGCATCAAGTCTGGAGCCTATGGAGGACGAGGCAGTACTTCCCATTCGAGTTTTTGAATTGCAGCTTTGGTCATATTGGCAATGCAAGGACAGTGTTGTTTTTTGATCACAGTCCATCTGCTCGCCAATTCTCTGGTTGTTTGACATGGATTTTCGCGAAGAAGTTGATTGAATCTCTTCATTGAATTCCCATTTTTGAAGTGCGAAAACCAGTGGTGGGCGGTACTTTGAGACATTGGTCCTTCTCAATTTCGAGCAACTTCGACAGCCTTAACACCTCGATTAAATGCAAAAAGCAAACAATGTTGAAAATGTTCAGTTTTGTGCACCTGACATCCCATTTTATTGATCTGAAAATACACAAAAATGACTAAAATTACGGTAAAAAATCAAAAAATTTCTCTTTCAAATAACAAAAAACATTTTGCAAACGAGTTTTATTTCTGCGTGCATTTTTAAATTTGAAAAAAAATGGTCATGAATTATTCCTCAACCCAATATTTACTACTACACTTAATAAAACTTTGATCTGTATCTAATTGGAATGCAATAGAATTGTTTTTTGTTCAACCTGACCTCCCTAACAAAATGCCGAAGTTTGTTGCACTCAATGTGAATTGGGTGTATGAAAATATTAATTGTTAAACTGTTAAATTTTTGATGTTGGAATTTGGTCTTTGATTTTTGAAATATGAATAAATTTTTCTGTTTTAGATGTTTCTTCCTATCATAGTTTTGCTTGTTGCAAAAAGATTTCTTGTAGTCCAGGCATTGAAGTTCTCAATCAGCTTATTCCACGCTGTAACCGGAGTGCCCCGCATATAGAGTTGCTTACTCATATTATCTCGATTCTCATTCACATTGCAAAGGTAAGGTGTATTGCTATACGATCAAAGGAAACTTAAAGGAAACAGTATGTGGACATCTCCACTCGATGTATTTTTGTTTTGTTGTTGCATGGAAATTGTGTGAAGCAGAAAGTTTTATCTGCATATTATTTCTTTCGCTCTCCAGTTACTTTGCTGTTAAATTTCCACTTTGAAGCTACCAATTTCTATAATAAAGTTATATGATAATTAATGTTTATATTTGAAATTTTTCAGCATGAGGAATTAAGAAACACTATTGTGAATTTAAAAAATTTAACTTCAAATGTACTACGGTTACTTCGCAACTACTACGAAAAGAACTTGTTACTGGTTGGTTGTACTTTACTAGAAGTATTATCACACGATGGAAATTATCAAGAGGTAGGTACAAAGATAGGGATTTAAAAACTGTTTATTATTATTATTTTCTGGCATTTCTACTTATTATAATAAAATTGTTAATTATTTCAGCTCATCACTAGGAACACGAAAGCTATTCAAGATTTCCAGAGCACATTCACAAAAGTAAAACGCAAAGCCCGACAAATGATGAAAAGTGAAGTGTCCCATAATAATAGCTCGAATCTGCCAGTTATTTTTTCTAAAGCTCTGAAGAACTTAAATATTTTAATATAACTTGGTGGTTTTTACTGTTGTTGTTATATATAATTTTTAAAGTTAAATACTTGAATGATTGTTAATTCTGGTAAACTGTTGTTTTTAGATTTGACTTTCAAAATGGGGCTTCTTTTAAACGGTGCAGTTTTAATTTTTGATAGCAGTTTTCATAAATATTTATTTGTTGGAAACGAACAATATTGATATCTTAATTTTTTACGTAACTTTGAATATGAGAAATTCATATTCAATATATTTTGTACTTAACATAGAATATGAGGAATTCTCTTTACTTTGAAGAGAATATATTAAAAATAGAATAACTCAAAGTTAAAATAGAATCTTTTGAAGTTGGATATTATTTATTAAGGTCTGTGAATTTTATTTCTTTTCAATATTAAATGTTTTGATAACTTATTCAATTTATTCAGTTTACCTGATGACGCATTGTTGCCCTGTTGTTTTAATTTATTTTATACCCGGTAATTTTTTTTTTTTTTTTTGCGTGCGAAAGATAAGCTTCGGAATTTCAATGTTCGGGAAGAAGAACAAAAACCTGTTCTAGAAAAATGGGAATTCTGAGCAGATCTTTGAAAATGTGAAACAAAAAAAATATTAAAATATAAACAGAACCAATTAAATATTGTAAACGGGTATTTTCAAACTTTTTAAGACTTAGATAAATGAAATTTCAATTTTGTATGTTATATATTTATATGTATTTCATTATGTAAATAAAATGAATCATTTTTTAACATTTTTTTAGAGCTGTGTCAAGTAGCAGTAATTTTTATTTTAATTATTAGCTTTAATCTTCCTTAAGTCTTTGTACCAGGTGTTCCAAAAATGAGTGACGATTTGAAAAATCAATTAACGAAAAACAGAAGGCGATAGAAATGTATGGTTTGCTGCGTTCTGCTTAGGAAACCAGGGAAAACCCAGTATATACAATGTCCAGCCACTTTAATGGTGTTTCAGGGCGCCTTGTCCACCAAGCTCTGAAGCCAAGATCAAAGTCTGTTAGATCTTCATTTCTCGTCGCTAGGATTTGTATTTAGACGGACAAGTTGATTAACTGGGATGTAGCCAATAAATTGGCCAAGCGGTAAAAGAATCAAATTTTTCTAGTCTCTTATCAGGTGCATTTATGTTCTAAGATCTCTTGATTTGTTTCTTCTTCTTCTTCTTCTTCTTCTTCTTCTATGACAGCCCCACAAATCCGTCTAGGATCCTTGGCTGTATTAATCTATAAACAAGGAAAAGGACATTAGATACAATAGGTTCGATTTTATTTATTTACTTATTTTTTTTTGAAGTGTTTTGTGGAGTTATATGTTTGGTATTGTGTTCTATGTGTGAGAGTAACTTAAAAAATTGAGTGTGGAGAAAAAGAAATTATCGATCCAATAACTTCCCCAGCAATTAGGGTTGAAGAGGAGAGAATGTTCAAACTAAGACGATTAAGAGGGAGGAGTCAGACATTCAAAGAGGCCAGCTTCGCCGTACTACTGGATACATAAATGACTAAAGATCTGGGTATGGTTTGGCTTGAATTGGATTCTAAATTTGGGTTTGAGTATGGGCTTGTTTGTATTGTATTAAACAGTGACTGAGTTGAGTATCTATTTTTAGAAATGTTATAATTGTTGTTGTTGATTCTTTTGGCTTGACTTGGTAAAGATTGATCTTGGGCTGACGGTTTTAATTGAAATTCCCATATTGGAAAGGTTGGAGGAAATTGGAAATTGGGGAGATTTGAGAGATTAGAGACAAGTAGGTTCTGGTCTTTCCATTTACTCGTAAATGGTCGTAGTATAATTAGCTTGTCAGATACGTGTTATTTTTTCTTACTTTATTTATTATTATTATTTTTATTTTATTATTATTAACTGTTACTGTTGTAATTGCAATGATTGTGCGTCTATTTGTTGTTGTGTATGTATCTGTTGTACCAGTAGTTTAATGGGAGAGGTAAACTGGCGGAATAAACCCGATGTAATTAGGAAAGATTTCAGTTCCAGGAAGACTACACGCTGGAGATGGGCTTTCTCCACCGTGAATAGTAGTAACTTCTCTATAGAGAACTCTATTCCTAAGGAGAGTAATGTTGTCTTTAAGCGTGTACGGAATTGCTCTGTTTGTCTACATTCCATCAGCATATGTGGTAGTGATCCTACTTCTCCACAGCTACATGCATCAGAGGGAATGAGGTGCAACTTTTGTAGGTATGCCGGAGTTGGAACATGGCCTGTTCTCATGCGAAAGAGCAAGAGGACATCAGATCGGGATAAATTGAGCCGCAAAGGGGGAGGGATGCCATCACAGTGTGAGCTATAGAAGGTCTGAATAGACGAACACCAAGTTTCTGTCCATAATTGTTTTTCTTTATAACGAATTAAATTGGATATGTCTGGTGGTCCAATGGCGAAAGGTATGGAGGGGATCTCCATTCCCTTACGAGCTAAGAAGTCTGCCGCAGTGTTGCCTCGGATTGCTCTGTGTCCTGGTACCCATAAAAAGGAGATTAAAAATCCTTGGTTTAAGAGGCTTATATATCTATCTATAATCATTCCACTCCAGTCTCGATAGAACCATCTCTTCTTCAAAAAGTAGGCGTTGAGAGCTGATAGAACACTCTTAGAATCCGAGACAACTAAGTATTTCCCAGGAGGGCGGACTGAGATTACCAAGAGGGCTCGAAAAATGGCATAGGCTTCTGCTGCGTAAACATTAAAGACAGGCCGGATGGAAAAAGACAGTGAGATGTCCAGGTCTGCACTAAAGATTCCTATGCCTGCCGTACATTGAAGTAAGTGGAAAGAAGCATCTGTGAAGATGGGTATATATTGAGGATATTCGGTGGAAACTTTCATCAGAAACCACGGCTGTGCATTGTCTGGTAATAAATTTTTTGGAGGTAAAGAGATATCAACTGGAGAAAAGTTCAATAAGGGGCTGAAAATAGAGTGGACTATGCTTGTTTTTAATAATGCTACACCATGGAGGTCAAAAGAGAAGAGGAGGTGTGATAAAATTTCTTGCAGTTTATAGCTTTGGAAAACTGGAATGGTAGATAGTGGAGCTGCTTCCACTGCTAGTGGCAATAAGTCTGTGTGGGGTTTTAGTTGCTCCTTGTTGATTAAGGATTTCAGAAGGGTCCGCCACCACCGTATCGGTGGGGGGATGAGTCTGCTCTCCGCATATAAGGTGGGGATTGGGGATGACTGGAGACCACCCAAACTGTAGCGTAAGTATTTTCTTTCTTTTATTAGCAAAGGGTAAATCGTTGTCTGACTGCATAGTAACAGGAAAAGGCTGTATGGGGCTAAAGTTCCCTGTAGAATTGCTGTGAACAATAATTTTTGTTCTCTCCACGGGGGCCCCCATTTTGATCTTGAAAGGCGTTGCAATATACTAATTGCCTTGTCCAATTTACTGGAGATGTGGCTAATCAGAGGCTTCCATGTCAGGCGGCTGTCAAGCACCACTCCTAAGAATTTATGAATTTTTCTGTATGCAATGCGATCTTCTAATAAGTAGATGCACAAATCCCATGGCACAGATTTAGGATGAAACACCATGCAGACAGATTTTTCTGGGGCAAATGAGATATCATTTTCCGTTCCCCACTCTGTTAAGATGTTGCAGGCTTCTTGGAGCAGGTTTTTTAAATCCGGCAGGGAGGGACTGGATGTCCAGATAACAAAATCATCCGCATATATGTTCATGGAAATGTGCCCTGGAATTAATTTAGGAAGGTCTGCTGTGAAGATATTGAATAAAGTGGGGCTTAAAACAGAGCCTTGTGGGAGGCCTTTCCATTGGGGGGAGGTGAGCAGTTCGTCTAAAAATTGTATCCCCATCGAGTGGTTGGATAAGAAATTGTGTACCCAAGAGATCAGTTTATTTGGAAATTGCAGTGTTACCATCTTGCCAATTAACTTATGGAACTGTACAGAGTCATAGGCTTGTCTGATGTCCAAAAAAATTGCTCCAACATAGTGTCCCATTTCCCATTTAGAATATATGTCATCTACTAGATCTATAACTGGCCAGGAGAACTGTCTTCCTTTGCGGAAGCCAGTGTGCGAGGGAGATAGAATGTGATGATGTTCAATATAAGAGGATAGCCGCTGGTTGATCATCTTCTCCATCGTTTTTAGTAAGCAAGATGTTAGAGCTATTGGGCGGTATGATGAGGGAGATCCTGGAGGTTTTCCTTCTTTTAATATTGGTCTCAGCAAAGCAAATTTCCAGTTTGTTGGTATAATGCCGGATTCCCAAGTGTCATTGAAGCAGTCTAAGACGTTCTTAAGGACATCTTTGGGAGCCTCACATAGCAGAGAGTATTGTATATTGTCAAATCCAGGGGCAGTAGGGGTACGTGACAGAACTGCTTTCAGCTCCATCTCTGTGAAAGGAATGTCCATGAGAGGGTCTACCAGGTTTTTGACGTCTCCTGTCGAAGGAATTTTATTTTGCGGTATAGAATTATTAACGGTGATGTCACCTTGATTCTGGTTGGTATTTGTGCCCGTAACGTGAGATAGTAATTTAATAAGGGCGTCCCTCGGCTATAGTACTGTCCCATCTGCAGATTGTAAGCAGGGGAAGGGGGTGATCTTCCTCTTTGGGGCGATAATGTGTAGTTTTTTCCAAATTAACTCAGGGTGGTTTCTTATCCGTGAAATGAATAGTCGCCAGAAAGTCCGCCGTTTAGATCGAAGATATCTTTTTGTAGCCGCTTTAGTTCTTTTTAACGTAATCCAGCACTTATCACACCTACACCGAGAGAAGATCTTTTTGTGCGTGTCACGGATTGCTACCATAATACTACAATTTTCGTCCCACCATGCAGGTTTTTTCCTTTGTTGGTGCAGCTTTCTTTTCTGAGATTCCGCTATTGCAGAGAGATACTTCTGCAATTCCCTCGGGGGAAGCGGGAGGCAAGGGACTCGATCCACTAGATTAGAATCAGGGAGATTGGGAGCGTCTTTTGTAGTACGCTGGTTGTGGTTCATCTGACAGGATTGAGATTGGGAATGATTTTGGCTGTCAATTTGAAAGCAATTTTGAGAGGCGAGGGGCCGAATAGTCACTTTAATGGGGATATGATCACTTCCGTAGCTTCCTGGGATTGCATGGCAAGTTATTCTTCCCAGGAAGATGTTGGAGTATAGGGCAAAGTCTATCGTAGAGTTTGATCCAGAACGGCGGGGGCAGATGTATGTAGGTTCTGGTGGAAATGCTATAGATAAGTCAAATGTTGTGATAATTTTTTCCAGGTGACATCCATTTCCGTTTGAGGAATCACATCCCCAAAGTGGACTTTTGCTGTTTAGGTCGCCGATAACAACAAAAGGAGGTGATAGTGATGAGAAAAAAGATGCCCAGTCTCTATGGCTTATATATCTGGAGATGTATATGAAGTAAATGTGAATCCATAAAAGATTCCATGGTATTAAAATCTCAGTGTATTCAATATTTCCTGAACTTATGTTCCCTCTGCAGTGAATTTGAGATTTGGGGACCGAGGTTAATAACCCACCCCCCGGCGATGTTCTAGAATTTAGATATGTTAGTCGTGAAGAGGATGAGTACGAGAATTGAGGGTTGCACATGGTTTCACAGATATTAAATATTTCTGATTGTCCTTCTAAAATTTTGAAGTCTTCCCAATTGGACTGCAAACCTCGTATATTCCAATGGGTAATTGAGACGCTATTCATTGTTGTGATTCTTGAATGGAGGCAGCAAGTGAGTGCCACCACGAGAGGAGTTGTTCATGGGAAGAGTCTGTCGTGATGGAAGTTCTTTTGAATGCATTGAAAACTGGTTCCATTACTTCCGGGGCAATATAGGTTGGTAAAGCTGGGAGGATACATGTCAAGATTAATTTTATTATGTTTAAAATGTCATTGTGGGAAAAAAGTGTCTGCTGAAGAGAGTCTGGGGATGTAGAGGTAGAGGGGTTGTAGAGATTGCAGTTATTGTGGGTAAAAATGTGTCTGGCTGATTGAATTGAGTTCTGGCTGGAGCCATGAGTTCGACCCCCTTCATTAGTTGCCATAACGACTGGTCCATTGTCCTTTTCCTTGGGGATATAATCTCTTCTCACTGTTTTCCTCATACCAGACGGCTCCCCGGTTTGGTTATTTGACGGAGGAAGCGTTTTGGGGGCCGCTGATTTTTGGGTACAGAGCGAAGGTGCCAAGGGTACATTAGAATTCAAGGCCTCAGCATATGAGAGGGTGTCCGGGAGTCGTGAGCGTTCTTTCTCTACTTGCGTTCTAGCAGCTTTGTAGGATATTATAAGGGATTGCATCCTTTCTTTGATTTGGCACTCTAATAGAAAGCTAGTGCAACCTCGGTAGTAGGACGAATGATCTTTTCCACAGTTGACACATTGTGGTTCTCCTTTACAATTCGGGAAATCGTGACCTCCTATTCCACATCGTCCACAAATGGGAGGGGAATTGCATGAGGGAGTGACGTGTCCAAATTTATGACATCGACGGCATCTGAGTGGCGGTGGGATATGAGAGAAGATCTCAAAAGATTGAGACTCGACATAAACATGTTTTGGAGGGTTGGTTGTGTTCAGATGTAAAACAACACTTCCAAAGTCTGCTTCAGGGAAGGCCGGTCTGAGACGTATAACTCGTTCAATATGATGCCCAATATTGGAGCCTTTGCGAAATGAGTCTTCGGATATTGAGGTAGGGACTCCGTGGATTATGCCCGTACTATGAGTGAGATATTTGGGTATTTCAAATGATAATGAGTATGGGCCCACTGTGTTTTTTGTTGTGCATAAAATTGCTTGTTCGGTCTTATTGAACTTGACTAGGAAATCTCCTGATCTTAACTTGGATACAAAGGAGATGTCCCCTACTAAAGAAATGACAATCTTTCGGGCTAGCCCCGTATCAATTTCTGGCCGCAAGTATTGGGGGTTGTTTACACTGCTGTTGGATTTTTGCATTGTTAAAATCCTAATTATGACCCAAGGGCGTCGAGCAGTGATTAGACGGTTTTTTAAATCGAGAGATGGTAGAGGAAGTACATTCTTACTCTCTAAGTGGGATCCAGATGTAATATTTTTGGTTACCGTATCCGTATCTGTTACTGTGTCAGAGTTTGTCGTATTGTTTGTTGCAGCGCTAGGACATATGATGCCCATGTTCGATTCTTTTGCTTTAATGGATGGATCGTTTGTGCGCTTATTTGCCATTTCTGGCATTTCTAGGGGAATGGGTTCCTCTGGCTCCGAGGGAGACGGGGAAGCCATCTGCGGAGAGGGGGTCTTATCCCCTCCTGTTGGTTTACCTTTCTTGGAAGATTGGTTGAGGAAAGATGGAGTGGGGCTTTTGGAGGTACTTGGTCTCGGAGCGGAGTGGCAGCGAGCGTGTTTTGGTGTAACCGATGCATCATTTGTGGCTGGCCGTTTAGTTGTACCACTAGATCTCCAGTTCATTTCCTCAAGCCCTTCCCCTACTGGTTTCTCCCCTTTCTCATTCCCGTTTCTTTTCTTATTCCTATTTCCCCCCATATCTTCGGGTAAGGGGAACGGGGGAAGCCAAGGCCCCCGGTCTTCTGTTTACCCCCTAATTAGTAAGGGCTGGAGGGGAGGGGGGTTCAAGAAGGAATTTTGAAAATAGAACGAATCTTTTCGAATGGAAGGCAGTTTTCTCTGGTGGGTAACTCTCTATCAACCCAGGTTGGCGGAGATATTAATAACAAAGGAGTATCTTACTTATTTAAATCTTGGAATTTCTTTTCGATCTATGGTTTTCATAAAGAGGCTTATGGAGAGAAAAACTTCCGTGACCGGTTGGTAGCCATGTTAAACCGGAAGTCCATGACAGTTGTTGAGGTGTCCACTTTCAATTGAAAAGTTAGTGTACATCTCAGTTAAATTATTGAATATAAAGGATGGGTGTGTCCATTTAAATGTCTGACAATTGTGCATTATTTTATTGTGACAATGTCCAGCATTGAACAAACCAGTCCTTTGTTATCTTACTTATGATTAGACATTATTACAGTTTGTTGTAAAATGATAAGCACAATTTTATGGTTGCATGCTCATCTGTATATTCCACAACAATTTAGATACACAGTCCCTGGTTTTTTAAAAAACCTATGCTGAACTAGTACCCTTTCTGCAAGGGAGGATCGAAAAGTAACAATTTTTGTGGGAACGTTTTTGATAATAAGCAAAAATGAAACGATCCACAGGAAAGCTGCATGTTCTACCTATTTTTCGGCGTATGCACTAAGTCTCCCGACAAATTTGTCCCATCGTTGCATCAGATTCAATACACCTCATTCATAAAACTTGGTTTTCTGGATGTATATCCACCTGTGTATGGCTGATTTTTCCTCTTCATCCGAACCAAAGCGTTAGCCTTCTAGGAATTTCTTCGTTGGTCCGAGTCACATGGTGCGAGGCCTGGATTGTAGGGCAGATGTTTGAGCAACTTCCAGCCAAATAGCTCGATTTTCTTGGCCCTCGTCAAAGAATCTGCACCACCTGGAGATAGTGCTACGGTAGAGATAATCAGCACCATACACCCTTGTGGATTTCACTCCCTTTTTCGTTTGACCCACAAAAAATGAACTACACCTTGCCGTTCTTTACAAGTGATAATGCTAGCAAACTCATCATCTTGACTCAATAATCATGGGTCTTTCTACTAGGGTAACACCTGATCAAGCCTTTGCTGTTGTAGCGAAAGATTCAAACTATAAATTCGCCAACTTTGAACATCTGGACCAAAACCGCATTTCATTAAAAAAAAATTGTGTTATTTTTTGATCCTCCCTCATACATTGAATATTATGTGTTTTAATTTACTCAAGATTAAATATACATATACCTGCAGTTGGATTAGAGTAAATAATCACTAAAACAGATCAATACGTGAAAATGTACAAAATAAGGGTTCTCTCAACTGTCTATGGCCTAATACTGTAACCTAATAATCTAGGTGAAGAAAAATTGTTCTCTTAAGTTGACATAGCAATTAATTGAATAGCAGAAACTGTGGTTCATTGACATTGCAATCCTTGGAGATGTTGAAAAGAAAGAGAACTGGAAAAAATAACCTAATGCAGGTAGATAACAAATGAAATTGATAATTTATAATGCATATTGGGCAAAGTGGTAATAGTTATCATAGGTGCATTTGGCTCATTCAAAAATCCTATGAAAATTAAGAATGCTCAACATCACAGATACAGTGTTTAAGCGATATATCTACAAAATACCACTTCCAGTAATTGTGTACATTTTACGATGATGTTTGGACAGAGGCTTGGTTAGAACTTTAATTGATCCAAGAACACCAGTTGTTAACATATTATTTTGCTCATGGGCTGCAACAAAGGCACATCTCAAAATTCACGCTATGAGAAGACAGGATTTGTAAGTTGTCTATGGATTGCCTGTGAAGGAAAATTTTGGGAGGTTAAAAATTATGGGTTATTTATATGTTTGGTGTATAACTTAATGGGGTATAGGATTTTTTAGGCTTGGCTGGTGTCATTCAGGAATAGAACGTTTTTTTAGACAGGAGAATGTGTTTTGTTTGGATTTTAGGGAGGCATCTGATATAGTTAGGTTGAAGTTTTTTGCTCGGATGGGATTTTTGAGGGAGCTCTTTGGGCGTTGTAAAAGGG
>JAHWFO010051603.1:0-11370 GCA_023313115.1 Rhysida immarginata | reverse complement strand
GCTGCCGAAATGCGCATACGTCCTATTAAAAGTTTTATGTGGATCAGTGGTTTCCTGTTATCTTTATTTAAGTTCGTCCACAGTGTCCGGCTCCAGTTCTCTCTTATGTCATCACTTGTTGGTGGAAGATGGGACTGTGGAATCTGACTCGGGCATCTCGTCCGCCTTTCGCTCCAATTTTTTATCTTTTTTCAGCCACCCATTTTTTTCATCCGACGCCAGCGAAAAATATAATGTATAATAGTAAAGTAGGTATTTCACAGAAAAATGTAATAATTTGACATTGCGCCAAAAGTCCCAGCATATCGCCAAAAATCCCCTCTAGCCGTAGAAATAGCCCCGATTGGTCGCCAAAAAATTAGTCGTTCTTACAAGGGGAGGGCCAGGTCTGTTAAGCTTGGATTTAACTGAAATTTAAATATGTTGCTATGCACCCCTCCCACTATTATATAGCATAGTAACTCATACTAATGGGCATTAGTTTACAATATATAACAAGTTAAGAGGAAAAAGGTTTTATCAAACCAAGCTTTTATAATGTTTTATTTAGTGGCAACAATACAGCTTAATTTTGCAACAAAAAACAATAGACAAATTTACTCTCGCCATAACGAAATGTCCAATTGTTACAACAATCAATTCGTAGTAATGAGTTAGTACCATTAGAACACGAACCAATGAACCGATTTGAGAAATTTTTTTCTTTATCATAAACTAGAAGAGGTACCCGGCGTTGCCCGGGATAATTACACTTGCACAAACTTTTCCTTTCATTGTTAGTCATGAGATATATATTGTTGGTTCATGCAGTGTGTTTGTGAATTGCGTGTTGATACCATTGTTGATACCTATTGTTGTACAAACTTTGCCTTGCATTGTTGGTCATGAGATATTTCTCATTAATATGCCTTGCCATAACCATGAATATCGATTTTTTATCGATATTCATTATTTTTCCGAAATCTGAGGTAGACAGTGACCTTCCTCATGCTTTGAAGGTCATGTATGCGAAATTTTATCAAGATCGGAATAAAACTGTAGATTTGTATAAAAAACAGACCCACAGACCCACAGACCCACAAACATCCTTCTTTATATATATAGAAGACTAGAAGAGGTACCCGGCGTTGCCCGGGATAATTACACTTGCATGTAAACAGAACAATCTCAAAAAATTAAATTAAATTTTGCAATATCTTAAAAATAAACACATGAAAATGCTTAGAATTAATACAGTAAAAATTCTTAATGAAAATTTGAAAAAAATCTTTTTAAAGGCTCACAATGGATGGACTGCTCCAATAATTTCTTACTCAGATAATCTTACATCAGATCTACACTTGATGTTGTTGCAATTTCCACTCTTCTCTCGCTGTGTTGAAGCAAAATTTGGCCTTTCATCACTTTGGGTAGTCTAGCGGTCGCCAATTCTTCTATTTACTTGCTTCCCATTTGCTCAATACAGCACGGAGCTAAAGGTTTGCTTTCTCTGTCGTCTTTCCACTCTTTCTCAATAGTCTGCTAACTCTTCATTATCTCCAGCTACTGATCATTTTTAAAGATTTTCAAGAAATTGTTAAGTACTAAGAACTCTCTTTTCTAAGAAAAACCTGAATAACAGGAATTCTATGCATTGTTACAAATTGAAACTTATCCATATTGCATCATCATTTTATGTTCATTGTTATAATTCTTGGAAAGGATTGCTTTATCATTGCATCATCATTTTGAGCTCATTGTTATTGGTGAATTGCGTGTTGAAACCATTGTTGATACCTATTGTTGCACAAACTTTTATTTGCATTGTTGGTCATGAGATATATATTGTTGGTCCGTGCAGAGTGTTTGTGAATTGCGTGTTGATACCATTGTTGCAAAAACTTTGTCTTGCATTTTGGTCATGCGATATTTCTCATTAATATGCCCTGCCATAACCATGAATATCGATTTTTTATCAATAATTATTATTTTTTCGAAATCTGAAGTAGACAGTGACCTTCCTCATGCTTTGAAGGTCATGTATGCGAAATTTCATCAAGATCGGAATAAAACTGTAGATTTGTATAAAAAACGTACACACAGAGCCACAGACCCACCCACAGACGCACAGACCCACAAACATCCTTCTTTATATATATAGATAGACTAGAAGAGGTACCCGGCGTTGCCCGGGATAATTACACTTGCACAAACTTTTCCTTTCATTGTTAGTCATGAGATATATATTGTTGGTTCATGCAGTGTGTTTGTGAATTGCGTGCTGATACCATTGTTGATACCTATTGTTGTACCAACTTTGCCTTGCATTGTTGGTCATGAGATATTTCTCATTAATATGCCTTGCCATAACCATGAATATCGATTTTTTATCGATATTTATTATTTTTCCGAAATCTGAGGTAGACAGTGACCTTCCTCATGCTTTAAAGGTCATGTATGCGAAATTTTATCAAGATCGGAATAAAACTGTAGATTTGTATAAAAAACGTACACACAGATCCACAGACCCACACACAGACCCACAGACGCACAGACCCACAAACATCCTTCTTTATATATATAGATAGATTGTCATCAAATTGCAGCTCCCTAGCTTGTCGGAAAGTTGGTTTAATATTGATTACAAAATTTGACCTAAACAAACTAACACAGCAAAGTTAATAAAAGCTTATAAATTAAAGTTAATTATGTGGACAATTGATGTATATTTACAAATTCGAATAGTATGTCATTTAAGTAGTCGTCATAAATAATAATTAAACGAAAATAAAGACTAATGTGGATAATTGTAATGTGAATCTTAATATTAATAAAAAACTCTTTAACCACAACAACACTAAGAAACAGGATAAATACAACCTGATTCTGGAAGTACTTTTCGGAAGCAATTGCTACCATCATTCAGCAGTCCAGGAGCACCTCGAAGACAACGAGAGAACTGAATGACTGTGTCTTCGAGGTGCTCCTGGACTGCTGAATGATGGTAGCAATTGCTTCCGAAAAGTACTTCCAGAATCAGGTTGTATTTATCCTGTTTCTTAGTGTTGTTGTGGTTAAAGAGTTTTTTATTAATATTAAGATTCACATAAATAATAATGCTAAAGTTCCCGGGTTCAAATCCCACTCCTTTTCCAAATTCATTTAAATTAATATGAAACTAAATATCATGTTTGCTGACGACGGTTCCATTACGACCTGGGCACGAAACCCAGCACATGTCATCACTCGACTACAAAAAGCTTTACATCAGTGCGAGAGCTGGTTAAATAAGTGGCGATTAAAGCTGAATGTCAAAATGTGCAAGGTCATGTTTATCACTCGCAAATGCAAATCCCTCCAAAGCCCCTCTTCTTATTTGGCAAGAAACTTGAGTGGGTAAAAAGCTATACATATCTTGGTGTCATGATCGACTCCAAACTAAACTGGAACCACCAAGTCCAATACACGCTCAACAAGGCAAAGAAAGTTCAGTTTGATTGCACTTCTGGGGGGAAAAAGCGCTCTTGGTGTAGATAACAAACTCTTGATATACAAGGTTGTGATTCGTACTATTTTGCTTCATGGAATGCCTGCTTGGGCTTCTATTTGCAAATCTAGGTGGAAAGATCTCCAGACCTTCCAAAATGTTGCTCTCCGATCCATTGCCCAACTTGACAGAAGAGTTGCCAACAACCACTCTATCTATGACGAACATAGGCACATTTGTCCAGACACTTATGAAGAACATGCTACCCAAGATGGAGAATCATGAAAACACCCTGGTTTCTGGTATTCTGGACCATCCACTCGTTGTAAAGAATCCCCTCAGGTTTCGAAGACCGCGCCATATCCTGGATGTCTGCTTTGATGACGTTAACAAGGCCGCCTTTTCCAACTATTGGATCTTTTAGATCCTGCTGATTTCTGGGGACTTCTTCTCTGGAGGACTTAAGAGGTTCATCAGGCTTCTCACCCAGTTCAGTGTACCTCCTCTGGTTTACTCTTTGGGCGAGCGTGCAAAGTGAGCTCGGCTCCTGGACCACCTGCGTCTTTCTTTTCACTTCTCTGTTCGATTGTCGATTACAACTTTCATAAGTTCAGGATAATTCTCTAATATTCTATTTGCTTTTTCACTCGTTAAAAGGCTTTGCGATTGGAGATCGCCTGTAACCAGAAAACCGAGGCCAGATTGTTATTTTATCAAGCTTTATTCAATACAAAAGTATATATTTCCTAAACTGTGTTCGTTAGGCCGAACTTACCATAAAACATCTCATGCGGATAGAAATTTTACAAGTTAGAAACTGCCGCCAGTCATCAAGACCTTGCAAGTTTGCCCAAGATTGCTTCGAACTCGAGCATTAAGTTTTATTATTAGCGTTCCAACTAACAATATTAATTTTCTCATGGTTTGATCTTTACCTTTTCCCCCCTTTCAGTTTTCCCTCCTCCGTTAATACTATGCTTGTGTTTATTTTCTTCCCTTTTCAGTCTTGTTTCTGAAATCCAAGTAGTTTTTCCTGAAAATCGTAGGCCTCAACGTAGTTCTTTTCCACTTCCTGCAAGCCCTCGTTTGGGAACATCCGGTTGTCACTGCGTCTTATTAGTCGTTACAGCTTTCTGCCACAGCTTAGTCGATCTGACGTCAAGAAGTATATGTAACAACAGTGAACGTATTAGCAGGGAAGAACGTTAGTGGGAAGCGAAGCTCTAACTGTTCCAATGCTAAATGTTTGATACCAAAACAGCGCCAGCATTCTGTAGCGGATAAGGCGAAATAGGTACCAGCTTTCGCTATTGTACAAGTGCGACAACCTCCCCATGAGCATTCAAGAATTGGCTGTTCTGTTCAACCCCCTATTGAGATCTTATTCCCATTTTACAGTACTTCTTTTAATGCTTCCGATAATTTAGTTAATATTGATACTAGTGATGTCAAGATCCGGATAATTCAAGATCCGGATATCCGGATCTTTTTTTCGGACCTAGGTCCGAGATCCGAGATCCGGATCTTGGTCAGAAATTCGAGATCCGGATCTTGGATCTGAGATCCGGATCTTGGGTCCGAGATCTGAGATCCGGATCTTGGATCCGAGATCCGAAATTCGGATCCTATATCAGGAAATTGTGTATATGCAAACTTTTTCTAAAAGCAGTTTATAAATGCTTTTAATAAGTGATAGCCTAGTCCTCTTAAGTCCTAATTAGTCTTAATACGCATCCAGCGAAAGGATCCGAAATCCGGATCCGAAATCCGGATATTTCTAGATCCGAATCCGGATATTTTCAACAGACATCACTAGATTTTCTAGATTTTCTAGATTTTCTAGATCCGATCCAACGGACATCACTAATTGATACTGTTCGAATGGACAGTTTTCTGTGAGGATGTGAAAATTCTTGCCGAACCTCTACCTTTGATTCCCTGAAGGCATGCAGTCCGATACATGACAGAAACATCGTTGAACATGAACTCCTGCTGATTTTGAGATTTGCGCTTTGCCTGAAGAACAGCCAATCAGTTGCATGCCGTGCATTCGTAACGTATTTAGTATCTTTAATGCAATTACAAAGATACAGTATCTAATTTAATTTAATAACTAATTATAAAATTTGAATCAATTAAAATTATGAAAAATTATATTTTTAAGAATAGATAAATAATTAAATTATATTTTTGTTTCAAATAAGTATAAAATAATTGTGTGTTTAAAATTGGATAAAATATATACATTTGTGATAAAAATGATTTGAAAATTTTTCAGTATACTTGTGTATTTCAAATTAAATTCTAGAAATAATTATATAATTTCTTTGTTATTGTCACAGACTAAAGAAATAAGTTTTTTCTTTACTCTGCGGTTATTGTGTTAATGATACGAAAATGCGATATGAATGCACGGCGTGAAAACTGAAATTATTTAAACCTCTTGTTTTGATTGGTCCAAGTTTCTCATGGTCACTGAGCATGCTAATGCTTTCGGTTTCAATTTTAGCCATTTCACCTCATCCGTTTGGTGCGCTGGTTATTTCCGGGCATCAAAAATCAGCGGGAGCTTTGCTTTCCATTAACCTTATTTCCTGGTATTAGTCTGATCAATTTGGTTTAATTTCCAATCCAGCTTTTGTGCTTATTCTCAACAAAAAAAAAAGAACTTTACTGTGTTTTGCTTTTCCTATTAGGACTCATTTTGTAGGACTCCACTTTCATCCCTCCTTCGGTGCAGATACCACTTGCAGGACGATATGAAATTCTGTGTCACGAATAATATCTTCGTTTAGTTTCAGCGTTTTCCTAGCGGCGATGTGTCGCAATTTCTCTCGTCCTCCGCAAATCGAACAGCGTGAAGATTGAGAAGAAAGAGATTGTGAATTACCCATAATAATAATAATAATTATAATAATAATAATAATAATAATAATAATAATAATAAAGAATCACCGTTTTGATTTTAATTGGGAACGCGTCGAATGTTTCTTATATAATTTCTGTTAATTTTTGGAACATGCATTAGGGCATTAGGGTAAAATAACTATGATCAAATTTTAACTTATCTGATATAAAGATATTTTAGTCTTTAATTTTTACTAAGAGTTTATAATATATTCTCTTGTATTAATTTCCTAAAGAGATATTTTGATTATTCCTTAGAAGTAGCCATGAGTTAAATTAAAACATAGTCGATCAAACATAAAATGTTTAAGTAAAATATCCTACCCTTTTCTTTGGAATATCAATAAATAGTATTTTTTTAAGGATTCGAGACTTGGTATTTATTACTGACCACTGAAGAAATAATCGTCCTTATTTCTTACTGATTGTTCTTAAAGCCGTTTGAACCTCTTAATTATTGTGGGTTTATTTGTAACTTCATTTTCCCAAACGGGAGATGTTACAGTATGTATGTATTGTAATGGTTCAAATCTTTTTCAAACTATTGGACTTAGTTTCTAAGACATTCCGCCTACATCCCCAAAATGAGTAGTGGAGTTTCCCGGCTGGAGCCGCTTTTTAACTTCCAGTCTGACTAAATATTATAACAACCGCATCCCCTTGTTTTAGCGTTTAAGGAGGTGTCACCGGTCTGCTCCTATACCATTAATAAATGCTGTGGTAAATTGCAAAAATCGCTTCACCCTACGATTTTTTTTCTTTAAATAAACCACAGGAGTCAGTGCGTTCGAACGAATTTACCCTGGGGGCGTTATATTTATTACAGTGGCCTTAAATTTTCTGATTTATATTATCTTTCAACATTCAAGTATACTAAAGTCATTAATTGTGAGGCTTTCAAATGTCCTTTTCCCCCGCAGGGCGTTGAAAAAAAATAAATGATTAAATTGATTTACTTTTATATACAATAGTTATCTTAACGAGTTTCTTTTCCAGAAATGTTGCTTTTCTTATATTTTTGAGTACTAACAAGGGAATCCCTCGAACATGTATGTCACAGATTTCCACCAAATTGAAATATGTTACTCAATTGAAGCTACAATAGATGCTTGCAAAATAAGAGCGTGCGGATTTTTGTTTCTTTAAAAATAAACCACGAAAACGAAAAAATTTGAGCACACATATTCATACAAGGACCCCATTGTTAAAGCAGTGTATTAATGCGCTTAACGGAACTTCTTTCTTCCACTACTCACAGCAATAAGCTAGGTGCATGCCGCTTGGAGCGCTAGTGAATTCGCACCTGGTGGAGGCTAAATCAACTAGAGTCGGGAGAGAAACGCAATGCTTACATTGAGTTAGCTGGTATTTAAGAATTTCAAATTGACACTCACCATGGAAAATGTGTTTAAATTAGTTTTTTTGTGAAACAATTTACAGTTCATCTTTTCGAGCAAGTATCATAAAAAAGGGAAGTAATTATTTGACTCAAAGAATATGGATTCTGTGAACAAAGAAATTTATAGCAGTCACAGTGTCATTGTCGGACAATGCCTGCCTCAAACAAGCGTAAATAAACCAACTTATAAAATCATATTAAAATGAGTGCTAACAAAATTTCATGGTGACTTAATTAGAAATATTAAACATCCACTAAACACAGATTGCTTTTGTTGACCGTGAATTACCGATGAAAGCGTTGAACTTTTTTGTCGGTCGCATTGGATGTCGAACATCGAACTATTGGAATGTAATCAGGATGACTGGGATGATTGTTTTTTTGTTTCACCAATGAAATGATCGCTGCATACATGCATACAATGCATTTTGAGGTGGGCATCCATTCGTTACCTGTAATTCTATGGACCATATTGTTCAATCATAATTAAATTATGATACGGAATTAATATTTTATTTGATTAAAAACAAATCTTAAGTTTTCCGCTTCATAAACTGGATCATTTCTGCCTCCGTTTAGTTTCCTATGGCCTGGATGGGGACTTGTAGAAATGAATTTGTTTTCCTGCTTTTTTGGCAGTTTTATATCCTACTATACTGCAGTTGTTATTTGACATCTTTAGAATTAATTGGTATACATGTAATATAGCACAAAAGCAATAACTAGTCTATTTTTGCCTTTTGTTTTACCTTGTGCACGCCAGAGACAAATGAAAGAAAGAGACTGGCAGTGACCTCCCCTTTAGTGGTGCCTTCGCGCCGCCATATTGGGATTTGCAAGAAACAGCTGATCGCCTGAGGCAATGCATGTGAATCAATCGGTTTGGTTTTGTTTGTTTGGTATTAACGTCCTTTTCAACTTCTATGGTCATTTCAGGACAGGGTTATAGGGGCAGCAAATTTTGCCTTGCAAGGGTTCGTTAACGTGCAGCCGGCAAATGACTACATGGGACCAACATCTTTACTTCCCTTCCGAAGGAAGTGCGTGATCTCAGGATTGGATTTTCTCCCTGAAAAAATCCTCGTCGTCCTCGGCATCGGAGGCGAACACGCGTCCTCGGGCATCGGAGGCGATAACGCAACCACTGAGCTACCGAGGCCGATGTGAAACAACCGCAAACAATTGCTTATTACTATATGTGGATTAATAAATTGATTATTTTATTGAACTGAGAAATATTTTTTCCTTTTCTTTTAATTTAAAATTTTAAAATATTTGTCTTTTAAAAATTCGTTAGGCATTGAATCAGTTATTTGGAGTTATTAAAAGTATACGTTATCGTTAGTTAATGCAATGATTTAAAAAAAAATCAGAAAACAGGTTATGCTTACTAATACTTCCAGAAATCATCTACAAAAACAGCTGAAATTACATTGAGAATATATGCCGCCTTAGGTTTTTGCCAATCGTAACATGGCGAATGCTGCACTTGCGCTGGCACCAGTGGCGCTCAGCGAAATGAATAGGGCACTGCCAGTCTCTATCTTTCATTTGTCTCTAGTGCACGCATGTAAACAAAGGAGCTCTCCCGAAGCTAACGCAAGAAACGCTCACCAGAGTCCGCACACTTTGCGCTTACACCTAGCTTATAAGCACGAATCCAATTCAGATGAAATAGACAGCAGCAGATGGCAATTGAATGGCTTCTCAAATTTCTAAACAAACTTAGTTTTTAAAATAGATTATTACAATTAGCTAATTGCCTTCCAGAGTAATTAATAACCATTTCCTTAATTTATTATTTCATTTTATTAAATAATTCGGTAATCAAACACGGGACTGGCTTCATGTGCAACGTCGAGTGGTTATGTATCGCGGTGCTTTATAATTTTAGATAAAAATAGTATTCATGGATGCCTACCTCATCTTATAAATTATTTCGAGACGAATAATTGTACAGCAAAATTAAGGTTTTATGCTTAAAAACAGTGCTCTAACTGCAATTCTTTATCGAACGCCGCTAATAAGTTCGCTTATCCTCTTTCCGCCATGTTTTTTGAACTCTGCGCACTTGCGGGGCGCTCCACTGCTGTGCAACGCTATCTCTACCAAGGTGTGCTTGCGCGCAAAAACAGTGCATCGGAATTGTATGTGGGCTTCCCTGTAAGTTTAAATCCCAACTAGTTTAAACAAATGCTAACAAAAATATGTTCCTATAGAAAGTAATTCATAAATAATTAAATCAAATCTAATAAAATCTGAAAAATCAAGTTATCATGACATAATTTAACTTGAGTCCTCTGGGCTTTTGGGGTTGGAGTCAGAGTCTTGAGTCCTCTGGTAAGTAACTTTAAGCACCGCCTACTCTATAATAACTACCTGTACAACGCAGCTAAAATCGCAGAATGACGTTGTAGTTCCCAAAACGAACACATCAACTTTTTGGCGCTATCCATCAGTGGTTTCGGCAAGGTTTCTTAATTGAGAAAGCATGGTTTAGGTTTGTCGGAATTTCTTTAGAAGCAGTTTCTTTTAACTTATTCTATGTATATTTTATCAAAATATCTATAATTTAAGCAATAGCTTATAAACAGTACTTTTCCTTTAAATATTAGTAAATATTTTTGCATTTAAACATTACCACTATTGAATTAACCACAGAGTAAAGAAATTACGCCAGGAAATCTACAGCTTTAATCATCACTAAAGCGCTGTAATCCAGAGCTTTAATCACCACGTGTATGCAGCGCCAATTTTAATTAGTGGCGAAATAGGAAATTACAACAAAAATTGGCGTTTTTTATGGTAAATGAGGGCCGTTGTACAGGCAGTTATTATACAGTGCTGGACATAATAATAGGACCAGTCGAAATACAAATCACAAAATATTTTTATTTAATTTTTTAAATGTTTTCTGTTTTTTTAACGTATAAATAATTTTATTTGTGAAAGGAAATAAAAACATAAAATAAAGTTATGACAAAATTCAGTTTTTTTGAATAATCTCTATAGAAAGCAGTGGACAAAATTATAGGACCACAATTTCTTTTTTAAGGAAAATAAATAATAAAATGTTTTTTTCCAAAAATAAATAATATTAATATTTAGTTTGTTTACCGTTAGTAGATAAAGTCCTTGTTTAGGTGAATATTAATGAGGTGGGCGTGGTTTATTTGATCCAATTAAAGTCCCCCCTCCCCCTTTTTTGGGCGTTGGTCATTTAATTAGAGCACTGGCCCTTTAATTTGGGCGTTGGTCATTTAATTAGGGCGTTGGTTATTTAATTAAGGTGTTGGCCCTTTAATTAGGGTGTTGGTTGATTAATTAGGGTGTTGGTTGATTAATTAGGGCGTTAGCCCTTTAATTTGGGCGGTGGCCTTTTAATTTGGGCGTTGGCCTTTTAATTTGGGCGTTGGCCTTTAATTTGGGCGTTGGCCTTTTATTTGGGCGTTGGTCTTTTATTTGGGTGGGGCCTGGAATAAAATTAATTTTATCATCCTCTGATATACCCCTGGTGCTGGTGCTAAGAGGGTATACACCAGGGTGGGAGATTAGAGGGGTCCTAATGCTCTCAGCAAAAGCCACTTGGGTGATTCTG
>JAHWFO010051599.1:0-12523 GCA_023313115.1 Rhysida immarginata | reverse complement strand
ATTTTAGCACCAGCAGATGCCCCCTCGAAAATAATCAACTTTGGATTCTACGCATTTTTTCGTGTGAAGCTTATTTTTCGAGTTATTCTGCTTTGTCAACTTAAAATTTACACCCTGTATATCAAACAACTCCTAACAACGTGTCATGAGTGAACATAATGAGTAATTAATGATAGTGGGAATTGGTTAAGTAGCACGTTCCCTAATGGTACCATATTATACAAAATGATACCATTGGAACTTTCATTTAACATTCGTTTAACATTATGTGAGAATGTCTACAAATTATAAAACTTTTATTTGTTCAAACATATAAAGAAAAACTTCACTCTCCATTTAACCTTTCAGTTCTTCAAGTTTATTCGTTTAAATTCTCTCTATACATTATTTAACTTAAATAGTAATTTACAATTTAGTTTTCATGTTTATATATTTTCTCTAAAGAGTTTTAAAATGTTGGTTAATTCTATATATCCATGTATGATGCTATAATAAAAAATGTGCTTCCTTTATCCCTTTATTAAGTACCGAAAGGTGCTTTATGTTATCAGTGTGGGGAAACGTGTCTGTCTGTCTGTCCGTCCGTATCTCTAACTCCTCCGAGGCTATGAAAGACTTCCAAAATCTGTTTTCTCCTCCCTCCAAGCAATTTTCAATAGAAAGATATTTTAAGTAATCTATCAAGCAAATCGTATTGACGAGATAGAAGCGGTTATTCATTACTATTTTCGTCAGTCGATGAATATGGTACAAGGCACGAACAAATCACAAATATTATCTAAATCGGTTCAATAGCACGTGCACAGATGGTACCTTCACGACCCCACCTAGCAATTTTCAATGGAGAGAGAGATATATATTAAGTAATATATCAAACAAATCGTAATGACGAGATAGAAGCGGATATAAATTAAGATTTTCGCCAATGGTTTCGGGAATGAACCATTTTGAAAATGGTTGTAATGGAAACAATGGCACATGCTCTAATAGTACTCTTATGACACCCTGAAAAATTTTCAGTGCTAAAAAATGGCATGTAATATATCAAACGATTTGGAATGATGTGTCATGAATGAGTATATTGTAAAATTAATGATAGTCGAAATTGGTTTTAAGGAACCTGGTTTAGTGGAACCCTTATGGTTCATTGGAACTTTCAATGCTAAAATATGACTTGTAATATATCAAACGATTTGGAATGATGTTTTATGAATGAATATAACGTAAAATTAATGATAGTCGAAATTGGTTTCAAGGAACCTGGTTTAGTGGAACCCTTATGGTTCATTGGAACTTGCAATGCTAAAATATGGCTTGTGATATATCAAACGATTTGGAATGATGTGTCATGAATGAATATAACGTTAAATTAATGATAGTTGCAATTGGTTCAAAGTTACCTGGTTTAATGTTATTTTTATGCCCCATATTAACATAGGGTGGATTAAAAATATGGTTTTGCGTTTGGTTTAGTTTAACCTTTCGGTACTTGGTTATGTCATTACTTAACGGTTTATTAATATCAGTCTTGTTAAAAATTAAAATTAAAATGATTTAACCAATTTAAAAATTTTAATCTATTAATAATCTAATTTCTTTTTACTTTCTTTGGCTGGTATTTGCTTTAGTAATTAGCAGTAGACAGCGCTCTATTAAGGAGTTTCGCGGTGTCTCACGCATATTATTGAAAACAATCTAAAAATCTCATTTAAAAGTAATTTACACCCTAGTATTTGAAATCAAATTACTTATGCCTATTTTCACGACGCTTTCATTACGTTTCAAGAAACGGGATAGATGTTTCGACAGTTCAAAATGGTTTACAAACGGTGCTTCTAAATTTTCAAACAATTCTCTGCATTTTTGGATGGAACTGTCAATTGGCCTATTCTAAGTTTTTTTTAATGTTGTATGTCTTCCATAAAGACAGACTTGCCCTTCATTTAATACTTTTTATTCGATTTTTGAAAATTCATATACTGGATTTTATTGTCATCCTAAATGAAACAGCGTGCCTAATTTGGAGTCGTTTGAACATGGGTTAAAAATTAGTTGCAAGATTTGGACGAGACAGACAGAAAGATAGAAAGAACTTGCATAAAAATAAAACAATCCTGCATTTCGTAAAGTGTTTTAATACATTAATTTTGTGTACACATTAGAAGTGACAAAAGTCCTTAAGTCATATGATTAAATTAAAAACTGCAAACGAAGTTCCGATTCTGAAGAAAATAAAAAGAAAATTAAAAAATAACAGCCACCTTCAATTATTAGAGCTCCCCATTATCATAAAAAGTGATTGATGGGGAAGAAAATGCTTCACTGCAAGGTCTTATAGCAGACGCCAACATTTCACTAAATTACCAAAACTTAATTGTTTTAAGTAAACTTTTGTTTTATTTTTATATAAAATTAAAAATCTTTCTTATCTTGTGTTCAGCAAAATCTCTTAATTTTCCGCGGTGTTTTTGCGGACATATTAATTTTTTCTTGTTACCCTGCCTATGATTTCCATAGTAATTTCACGATCTACTGGATACTAAATTAGGTAGGATTTATTCATGGTAATTTAGGTAGGATTTACGTACCCGACGTCCGAGGGCGCGATCAGGCTTGCATTTTTTTTGTTCCTAATGCAAATGAAGGAGTATCGCCTCTCTTCATAATTGCTCTCTGTCCTTATATACGTTTGGAGATTAAATTTTTCAAACTTGAGAAAGGCTAAACGTAACAGCCCCGAATACGAGCACATATACAAACGTTCTGCTCCATGATCGCGGCATTCATCGTAATTTTGCTAACCGTCATTTCTCTTGGATGCAGCGCGAACGGAAAGTGCTTTATTAGCTAACAACGATTAGGTAACCGCGATCTACTGATCGTGATTGACTCAAGGTGAGAATATAAACACGCTCGGAATAATAAAGGCTGTAGAGTATCAGAATACTATTTTTTGTTTCAGTTACTAAATTTAACTTCAAATAATTTTAATTACCCTTGCGGTGACTGAAATCGCATTTCAGATTACCAGAGGATAACTTGGTTGATTTAAGGGATGTAATAATGTGATACACATCTGATATATTATTAAATATCATAAGCACCGGCGTAAAGACTTCAATTTGACTTTAAATTATTTTCCCTCTAAAGTTATTCCTTGGTAATCGGAAATCTGAAAACATCACTTTTCCCGTTGATGTACAAAATAATTTTACTGTAAAAATTATTAAGAACATTAAATAAAATAATTTACTTATTTTAATTTTATAAATATTATAATATAGCTGGCGGATTCCCAACAGTACTGCAAAAGGTACAGATGCCTATCATTCCTCTCAGCCGTTGCATAGAGGTTTATGGCGAGGACGGTATTCTGCCCAGTATGCTGTGTGCATCTTGGCCTAAAGGAAAGCAGGATTCTTGTACGGTAAGGACATCAAAAAGCATTAAAGTATTAAGTAGTGAGAAAATTTCACAGCCTAAACTCCATTAATTAGTTTATATTGGGAATTTTTGGGGTTTAAAAAACCCTCTGGAATTGCGTAATTATTTATAATACATTTGCAACTGAAATTAATTAGCTACCCCATGTATACCTATGCCCAATATAAATTAATTTGGGGATCAATTTAGAAAACACTTTAACGCATTCCCACAAATATCTCCCAAGGGAAAGTCTAAGGGAGTAATGCCTGGCGGTTGTGTAGAACGATCAGTTGGGGAACGTTGAATTCAGGAATACACGTGCAGACAATGCCCAATGTGGCGGCGCACTATCTTGTGAAAAATTACCAGTCTCTACTGATATCTAAACCTTCTCTGTATAGTTATCGGTGATTTTTGTTTCTTGAAACCATAGAACGCATTGCGTTTTCTGTTTCATAAACGCCATTTGGAAATACCGACGTTAACGACATCTAAAACGATTTGGTTCCTAACGTACCATCCGCCACTGCCTACTTGATACTAACTACCTGTCCGTGGAGGCAGAAAACAATAGGAAAAAAGTCAGCCAGCACGATCGTAAATAAACGTTAAAGGGCGCCAGGTTTTTTCCCTATATCTGCATAAAACTGTTTATGTTTTACACTAAACTAGCTGATATATCCCGCGTTGCTCGGGCTCCTTTTTTGATGAAATTTTGCAAGACCTTAATGTAAATATGCAGTAAAAATGAACACATGAAAAAAGGTTAGAATTAATACTCTAAAAATTCATACTGAAAACAGAAAAGAATTCTTTTAAAATGCTCCCAATAGCTGGCCCTCTCCAACTATGGCCCTCTAGCAGTTCTAACACAAAAATTAAGCAAAAAACTGTGGAATGGAACAACCAAAATCGGAGGGAACCTCTAATCCACAAGGAGATTTGAAATACGTATCCGATATTTCATATCTCCTCGTGGATTAGAGGTTCCCTCCGATTTTGGTAGTTCTAACACATATTAAAGAAAACTTGTTAGAACTACCAAAATCTGTGGTCCTACCCGACTTCGACGCAGAAAAAAATGTGTAGAATAATATATATGGTTTCGAAAGTAGAAGAAAATAGAATTAAAATTAAACAATATTTTAATCTGTCGTTTCTTCAGCCCTGGCTGTGGCTTGAGTTTGGATGAGCTTGTGACCACATATAGGCTTTGTTTCACCACAATCGACCCATAGTAAGAGAAGATATAATAATTTGAAAGTTTTATGGTAAACGCCCTTATTTAAAAAAAATAGTGTACGTTCATTACTGCAGATGGACTTATTCTAAACATGCTAATAACCGATACAGAATAAGAAATCATATAAAAGTGATTTTTAAAAAATCATTCGTTCATCTAAATATTCAACAATTCCAAAATTCCACGCGAATGAAGTCCCTAGCCTAAATAATTTCTTGGTAACGTAATCTTACTTTAAATGTGAAATCTGCCCTGTTATGGATACCCATATTCAACCATTATGCTCTACCAAGGTTCTAGGATATCTTTTAGAGTAGTGTCTGTTTTACATGCAAGGAAAGTTTCGATTTAATGAACCTAATCCGATGTAACTACATTAATCCAGTTGTTGGCCACCTGATGAAAATCCATACGAGTTTTAAAACTGCGCTAAAGCGTGGCCGATTCCTCTTCATCTGGTGCTCAATAGCTGGCTTCAATTTTTTCAATGGGGCTAAATTTTTCTCATGTTGTATGTACATGATCGTTTGTGTCTAATAAATAATATTTGATTAATTTTCTATTTTCTAATAATATTATTTATTAGACTTATTTAATTCCATTCTATCATCGTTAGTATCTGTGTGCTCTGCAATTCCAACAATCTGAACTGGGTTATTCACTAATTGGTAATCTATGCAATGCGCACTCTGCTCTTGATATCTTGAAACAAAACCACAGCTACCTGGAAACTACCTTCTGGCCATGGCAAAACTTGGGCATTCATCACTTAAAGCAAAATTGTGCCTTTCCACTGGTTCTCCTTTATAATCACAAACAGACAACCGATTTTTGTAGATAGATATTATTATTATTATTCCCCTTAAAACTTGAAGCCTCCATAAGGCAACATTGAAACACAAACAGCCAATTGTTGATACTGTCACGTATTTTTGGAGCATATGCGCAGTGGAAATGTTAGAAATAAGAATACGGGCAACAGAGTATAGCTTTTGGCTTAATTAATTTATTTAACAAAAGAATTAGTCATTGGAGTACAATGTCGCCCGATTATGTTTAGTTACAATCTTGCTTACACGCAAGAAACGCATGAGGACAGTGCCTTGCCCAATCTGAGAGAAAGAATCTCAGATTTACAAAAGAAAATTATTTGAGATGTTGAGTTGAAGCTCCCAAATAGAGACTGCCAAAAATTAGCAGACTTAATGGCGCGGTCGTAAAGACATGCTTCTAACTTATTGAAAAACAGGGTCTCGGGAACAATTTAATTAAAACAAACTTCCATTAAATTGAGTCTCTTTAAATTACGGTTTTAAAGTTCAAAATATTATGCCTATGTACTGGGGACATCGCTTGAGCCGTGTTCAACCCTAGGAGAGAAGGAATGTGGAAATGACATAGTCTCTTCAGGTATCTCACACGCTGCTTGTCCTCAGCCGTACTGTACGAAAACGGCGACGCAAAAGGTTTAATGTCCGGCTTGAAGCTGTTGATAATTAAAACAGACAAGAAAAAATAAAGGGGGTGAGATACGAATAAATAAACTCCTTGCCTTAACCCTTATATCTACGCTATGAGAATTAAGAGTGGTGCTCAGCCCGTCTGATAGAAAAGAAACAATACTTTAATTAATGCTCGCCTGAGCAGCTAATTATTCAGAATGAATTTAAACTAAGCAACAAGCTCGAGCGGGAAGAATAAAGATATCATTTACGAGCGAGACTAAGAGACTTAGGTGAGGGCAAAATGTATAATAACTATGACCCACCTTAGGTATGGAACCAGGTCGCCCAATCCGTGCTGCCAGAAGGCCTCTTGTGTCCAAGGGGTGATCCAGGATGGATTGAAGGAATTGAGGTCTCAGAGTGAAGTGGAACGAATACCAGCTGCGACGGCCAACGTGCGCAATGGGTTCACCTCTCTCTGGGCTGTGAAGATGCTGAAGAGGGCGGTGGGCAAGTCCGGCAGCGGGGCAACTCCTTGTTCGTCCGACGGGAACGTGCTGTCTTCGGGAACCTCGCTATCTTCGTCGCTAGGCAGCTCGACGATACATGGCACTTTCGTTGAAGCTGCAAGATTCGTAGGTCGAGGGAAAGAAACAATAATAGTCCAACATGTATTGATTCAAGTCGCTCGCGGAGCTTGTTGCTTAACACGGGCTGAATCGTCGCGCTCGTGTTTTGTAACATTTGCCAAGCTCGTGGGCTTTTTCCAGCCGTGGATTCCTCGAGACCGGAATATTCCGTGACCTATTCCAATGGTTCCGAGTCTCGTCTCCTCGATTTGAGGCTTCCCGCTCAAGAACTCCACGATCGCGCCGCTTTTTGCGCCTCTTCCGCTTTGAACGCTTACGATGCCTTTTCTTGCGGTCGCCATCTGTGAAGGTGGATATTTTAGCTATATTCTCAATTGATGGCGACACAGGTTTTCCAAGCTTGCTCTCCGATCGAATAGAGCGATCAGGAGCGTTGGTCAATGTGCCTGTCACCACATTTGGTGACATGCTCACCTCCTCCTCCTCCTGATTGCTATTACTGAAGCCAGGACCTGCATGCTTGGTACAATAACGCGCATTAGTCATTTGCAATATAGTTGCGGGATGATCCTTGTCACTTGAATTAGTATTTGATGCTCCCTTCTTAGGATTTTTTGTCTTTGCCTGGCGAAAAATCTAGCAATGAAGCCCTTACACCTATGCAGGTTCGCTTCTGGCTCCCACAATGGTTGCAGGTAGCCCACACATTGGACAAGGAATTCCCTCTTGGGCAGTTTGCCTTTGACGTCTTTAATGTCCTGCACTTGATACACATTTTTTTATAATGGGTCCTTTATAGGGCCTGGCCTTTTTGATCGGGTCTCTGTGGGGGTCCACTTACTACTCTTATGCTTTTTAAGAAAGGAGCAGTGAAGCGTTCTTGTGCCTCCCATTTACAAGGAATTTTGATCCGCGCTGATACCTTGTTAATTACTCTAATAATGGGAAAGGGACCTATATATTTACAATACAGTTTCTTTGCCACTTATGTTTGAGTGGGTTAAGACAGGCGGACCACACCCAAACCTTTTCGTCTTGTTTTAACCGCCTCCGCATATGCCGCTTGTCATAGCACTTTTTATATCTACGGTTGGCCCGCTGAATGTTTCGACGTGCTTGACGCAAAATCTTTAGTAAAAGGGCCGCGTATGGCTCTTTTTGTTTGCTGGCGTTAACGTATTTGTTGATCAAAGGAGGGATCCCAAGATCAGCAAAATACAGAGTCATCTTAGTTGACTATGACACGGACGCGTTTATAGCGATTTCTGCCATGTAAGAAACTCGTCCCAGTCCGATTTCTCTAGGTTTAAGTAGTTGTGGAGAATTTGGTCCTCCCCGATTGACTGTTGGACTGGGGATGATACGTGCTGGAGAATTTTAAAGAAGTCCCCAGGGCTTTAAAAATAAACCACATAAGTCGGCATTGACCGCACATCGCAGTCTGAGACTATGGCTTGGTGAAAGCCATGTACCTTAATTATTTCGTCAACCAATAACTTGGTGGTTTCTTCCAATGAAATGTAGACATGGCAGGGTAATAAACGGACTCTTTTGGTTAGTTTGTCCGTCACAGTTAGGAGTGCGTCATGACCCTTTGCCGATCGAGGTAGGGGAAGGACAAAATCGATTGATATCGTATGCCATCTATTTGGAGGAACCTCCACGGATTGTAAGTTTCCATAGGCCTTTTTCCTTTCGATTTTGTTGGCCTGATACTCGGAACAAGCATTGACAAAACTGGTTATGTCTTTATCATGTTCCGCCAAAAAAATTGATGCCGGGCTTTCTGGAGTGTTTTGTAGACTCCTAAAAGCTCTACACTAGGGTCCTTATGGGTAGCTACTAATATTTTGTTTAATAGTGTTTTGGTTGAAGGTAGCAGCATCCTTTCCCCTAAATGTTCTGTTTTATAAATAATCCCTTCTTCCATAAAATAAGGCATGGTAATGTTTTTTAAACGAACTTTCGCGAAGCTACAATGCTGGTAGCCTTCTCGGATTTCCTTTAACAACTCCTCGCTAAGGCCACAAGTAGACGTAGCCGCCAAATATGTTGGAGGCTCGCTTAACTGCTTGGTCTCGCTTTTAAATCCAGTTTTTAAGCGCTCCACCAACTCCATCGCCTGTTTCAATGATCAAGATTTTCCTTTTTCCAACGCAGATCGCAATTCTTTGGGAAACGCTTATATGTATAGTTGGGCTTTCTCGCCATTTGTAACCTTTTCTAATTGGTTGGACAACAACTGGAAACATTGATTGAATTGGTTTAGCTCTTGCTTTCGAAAATTAATTTCGCTTAGAGCCTTATATATGGACTTTCCAGTGTGTCCTGTTCTTTGTTTAAGTTTCTTGTAAGCACCTGTTTTGCCTGCATAATTAAATTCGACTTTCTATGACTGAATTTAAAGGGATTGTAATGGCAAACGTTAAGTGAAAATCGCTATAGGGCTTGCTCTGACAGACACATGAAAATTTAACAGCCTTAGTATTGGCTTAAAAATGAACGTATGCCTGCCAAAAGTATATGCTCTGAAAATAAATTGTCAATAAAAAACGAGAAATTGTCTGACTCCCCCCCAAAACAAAGAAAATTACGTAAATTCTGAGTACGAGATGCGCACTGCAAAGATATTTTGAACCAAAAAATATCTATCAAATGCATCGCGCACCCCTGTCTCCTTATTTTTTTTTTTTTTTTGGACTGAGAAGGGATAATGGCAAGGGCAATGGGAGAAAGAAATAAAAATATCTTTTTCTAACCAAGAAAACGCCTAAACCGAGCGCGAGCAAAAAACGTTTTCTAACTATTTTCACCCAAGGGTGGGATGGGCGGGAATAAAACTAATATATTGCTGGGTCAAACCACGGACTGCTAACACGCCTGCCAAAAGTATATGCTCTGTGTCATGTCTTTTTGGAGCATATGCGCAGTGGAAATGTTAGAAATAAGAATACGGACAACAAAGTATAGCTTTTGGCTTAATTAATTTATTTAACAAAAGAATTAGTCAATGGAGTACAATGTAACTAAACATAAACGGGCGACGATCTTGCTTACATGCAAGAAACGCATGAGGAGTGTGCCTTGCCTGATCTGAGAGAAAGAATCTCAGATTTACAAAGGAAAATTATTTGAGTTGTTGAGTTGAAGATCCCAAATGAGAGGCTGCCAAAAATTGGCAGACTTAATGGCGCGGTCGTAAAGACAAGCTTCTAACTTATTGTAAAACAGAGTCTTGGAAACAGTTTAATTAAAACAAACTTCCATTAAATTGAGCCTTATTAAATTACGGTTTTAAAGTTCAAAATATTATGCTTATGTACTGGGGACATCGCTTAAGCCGTGTTCTACCCTAGGAGAGAAGGAATATGGAAATGACATAGTCCCTTCAGGTATCTCGCACGCTGCGTGTCCTCAGCCATACCGTACGAAAATGGCGACGCAAAAGCGTTTAATGTCCGGCTTGAAGCCGTTGAAAACTAAAACAGACAAGAAAAAATAAAGGGGGTGAGATATGAATAAATAAACTCCCTGCCTTAACCCTTATTTCTACTTTAATTAATGCTCACCTGAGCAGCTAATTATTCAGAATGAATTTAAACTAAGAAACGCGCTCGAGTGGGAAGAATAAAGATATCATTTACGAGCGAGACTATGAGACTTAGATGAGGGAATTGAGGTCCGAGAGTGAGGTGGAACGAATACCAGCTGCAACGACCAACGTGCGCAATGGGGTCACCTCTCTCAGGGCAGCTACGATGCTGAAAAGGGGCGGTGGGTGAGTCCAGCGGCGGGTCAACTCCTTGTTCGTCCGACGGGATCGTGCTGTCTTCGGGAACCTCGCTGTCTTTGTTGCTAAGCAGCTCGACGATACATGGCACTCTCGTTGAGGCAGCAAGATTCATAGGTCGAGGGAAAGAAACAATAATAGCACAACATGTATTAACTCGAGTCGCTCGCGGTGCTTGTCGCTTGACACGGGCTGAATCGTTGCGCTCATGTATTGTGACATTCGCCGAGCTCGTGGGATTTTTCCAACTGCGGTTCCAAACGACTCGGTCGTAGTTTTGGTCGGGAACTCGATTCCTCGAGACCGAAAGTTTCTGTGACCTATTCCAATGGTTTCGAGTCTCGTCTTCTCGAATGGAGAGATCGGGAGTCTTGGTCAACGCACCTGTCACCACATCTGGTGACAGATACAAACACAACCTGCCGATTGTTGCCAAAAACTTTGCCCTGTATTATTGGTCGTTATCTATATTGTTGGTCCGTGCATATTGTTGGTGAGTTACCTCCTATTATAATGGTATGCACTGCCATCTAAATATCGATTATTATCGATAATTTTTATTTCTTCGAAATCTCATGGAGACAGTGATCTTCCTCTTGCTTTGAAGGTCAAGTGTGCACAATTTCATCAAGAATAAAACTGTTGATTTGTTTAAGAGACAAACATATACATGTATACATACATATATACAAATATACATCCATTTTTATATGTTTACTAGCAGAGGATCCCGAGATAATTACACTTGTAGGTAAACAGAACAATGTCAAGAAGTTAAATTATAACTCCAAATTCGTTAAATAATAACTCTTGTAGGTAAACAGAGTGAAGGGACTATCCTTTCTATGAAAAATGCGAAAAACAGGAATTCTAGGTGATATACTGGGACATTATTTACCTCTTGTTGGCTTGCCTCAGTCTAAAATGATATCCATCTTCACCACCAGGGAACATCACTGGATACTTTAGACCAAGTTTTTCTTGCCCTTGACGTAGAAACTCTTATACCCTCTTGCTCTATTCGAATCTCCCGTTGTTCAGATGTTTCCAGTACCCGTTTAGTAGATTTTTCTGATTTAGCTGCAGAGTTTCTCTGACCAATACTCGTTCTTTCTCTTTCCTTTCCAGGCACATACATTTTTGTCAGTCGTGTGGACGTTTGATAAGGAGCTCAAAGGAGACACGTCTAACTCCTTTGCCTCCTCAATAGACACTACCTTATTTATGTCCTGTCACTGCATCATCATTTTATGCTCAATTATTAATAATTCTTGGAAACACACGTTCACTCATCGCATTATCAGCATCTCAGCTTCAAAAATATTCACATTCACACAGAATATAGTCAAAATGTATTTTTATGAAATGGTTGATCTGCTGTGCTACCAAACATGCTAGGTGAAAACCCCGCCGTGGCTCTGACTTTGTTTTTTTTTTATTAAATTTTAAAATATTTTGAAAATAAACACATGAAAATGCTTAGAATTAATACAGTAAAAATTCTTGATGAAAATTCGAAAAAAATGGATGGACCTCCTCAAGTATGCCACTGCTAGTCTAAATAATTTCTTAGCCACGTAATTTTACTTTAGATGTACACTTGATGTTGTTGCAATTCCCACTCTTCTCTCGATGTCTTGAAGATAAACTTGGCCATTCATCACTTTGTGTAGCATAGCGGTCGCCAATTCTTTTATTTACTTGCTTACCATTTGCTGAATACAGCACGGAGCTAAAGGAGTGCTTCCTCTGTCGTTTTTCCACTCTGTCTCAATAGTCTGCTAATTCTCCATTATCTCCAATTACTGATCATTTTTACAGATTTCCAAGATATTGGTAAGTACTAAGAACTCTCAATTCTAAGAAAAGCCTGGATAACAGGAATTCTATGTATTCTTACAAATTGAAACTTACACATAATTTTCTCACACATATATTTGACTAGCTGCCCCTCCCCCTTCCCCTCGCCATTTGTATATGTGAATAATGGCTCTGTCCATATTAGGACAGTTATTGATTGTCAGATGTT
>JAHWFO010051592.1:0-12611 GCA_023313115.1 Rhysida immarginata | reverse complement strand
TATTCAACGTTGGGTTTTTGAGGGAGACTGTTCTCGCATTCAGAGTTGAAGAGACTATCCCTGCAGATAGATAGTCTTTATAGAACTTGTTCCATCCATAGTCATCTTAAAGAATAGTATTAGTTCTAATAAGTTTGTACTAATCTTCTTACTAACACGAACAGCGAAATCGTCCAGTATCGCTATCCGCCATGTTTTCGTAACTTGAATTCGTATCTCTACCGGAAATGATTCCCATTTCCTATGACTTGGCTCATAAAGCTGTGTATGGCGCTGTTAGATGAGTCGGGGGTTCGCAAACACTTGAAGGCAGGTGGTAAAACTTATCTACGAAGCACTGTATTCTTATAATCGAGTCAGAGAGCTATAACATAATAAAATGAGTCCTACGATCTGAAAATTGCTGCGAGTGCTCTTTCGAAACCACATATGCAGAAGTCGGATAGAATCTATATTTAAGAAAACATAAAGTAAACATGTTTTCTTTAATCTGTGGTAGAACTGCTAGAAGGCCATAGTTAGAAAGCGTCATTTATTGGGAACATTTTGAAAATTCTTTTGGGGTTTTCAATATGATTTTTGCTGTTTTAATTCTAACCTTCTTTTCATGTGTTCATTTTCACGGTATATTCACATTTAGATATTCCAAAATTTCATCAAAAAAAAGCCCGAGTAACACCGGGTAATTCAGCTATTTAATAATAGTCGGAGGCAATGCGTGAAAAAACCCTCCTTTACCCATTTTCCATTTCCTTGACTAAGTATCAGCTTTCGGTGACACATCGTTTCAGGGACGGGAACAGAAGCGTTTTTAAACACGAGTCTTTAGAAATAAAAATACTCTCGTCATCCTCGGCGAAACGACGGTGGGAATTTCGAAACTCAGAAGAGAGAGACAGAATCGAGCCAGCGACAAGAGCAGTTCGAGAAAAGAGAGCTCGAAAAAAAACCTACGGTGGCAAGGAGCGACAGAGAAAACCCCTGACAGCGTAGGTAGAGAGGTTTCTCCGACTCAGCATGAAAAACGATTACTTCATTTAATCATTCTTTCCATTCTCTGCCTGAGAGACGGAACAAAGTCAAAGGCGAAGACGATGGAAGAGCCTAAAGCATCAGAAATTACGGGTGATGGTTAAGAAGCAACGTCGGTCGAGCCAGGATTCCGTCGGAGTTGGAGGATAAATCTTCCCCGCCTTTCGTAATTTTCCAGAAACCTGCTACGCAGCAGAGCGATGCAGAGAAGCCACAAGGTCTGCATGATTCGTATGATATAGAAATAATTTGCACAACGAACATTTTGCCCCATCCTTTTTCCATACCTCTAAATTTTATTATGCACCTTCAAATGCGATACTGAAAAGAAAATTTCATCGAAGACGATGAACTTCTTATCTGTCAACTGCAATATAAAATCTATACTGGATTTTTCCCATTGAGTTTAGCGAGCATCAGACGATTCAGCCCCCGGCCGCATAGTTTGTAGAACATACAAGGTGTTGCAGATAACTACAGGGAAGCCTACCCGCTCGATTGCAGGGGCTTGCTCGACATTGGGTAATTTTATAAAAACATCCTAACCTTCCTCCCCGACTCTGGAAACTGCCTGCTGCTGCAGGCCGCCTTCATCTCCTTCCATTATGCCAATCGACGGAGCCTATACACGGACAACAACAGGGGGTGGAGCTATGCAGGTAAGTGTGAACCAAGTTTGTTTTTTTTATAGTATAGAATGCGTTTAAGGTCCTTATTGAAAGCCTTCAGGCGATTGATTTAAAATATTTATTACTAGAAGAGGTACCCGGCGTTGCCCGGGATAATTACACTTGCACAAACTTTTCCTTTCATTGTTAGTCATGAGATATTGATTGTTGATCCCTGCCTTGTGTTGGTGCATTGCGTGTTGATACCATTGTTGATACCTATTGTTGTACCAACTTTGCCTTGCATTGTTGGTCATGAGATATTTCTCATTAATATGCCTTGCTATAACCATAAATATCGATAGACAGTTAGACAGTGGTAGACAGTGACCTTCCTCATGCTTTAAAGGTCATGTATGCGAAATTTTATCAAGATCGGAATAAAACTGTAGATTTGTATAAAAAACATACAGACCCACAGACAGACCCACAAACATCCTTCTTTATATATATAGAAGACTAGCAAAGGTACCCGGCGTTGCCCGGGATAATTACACTTGGATGTAAACAGAACAATCTCAAAAAATTAAATTAAATTTTGCAATATCTTAAAAATAAACACATGACAATGCTTAGAATTATTAATACAGTAAAAATTCTTAATGAAAATTCGAAAAAAATCTTTTTAAAGGCTCACAATGGCTGGACCTCTCCAATAATTTCTTACTCACGTAATCTTACCTCAGATGTATACTTAGTGTTGTTGCAATTTCCACTCTTCTCTCGTTGTGTTGAAACAAAATTTGGCCTTTCATCACTTTGGGTAGTCTTGCGGTCGCCAATTCTTCTATTTACATGCTTCCCATTTGCTCAATACAGCACGGAGCTAAAGGTTTGCTTTCTCTGTCGTCTTTCCACTCTTTCTCAATAGTCTGCTAACTCTTCATTATCTCCAGCTACTGATCATTTTTAAAGATTTTCAAGAAATTGTTAAGTACTAAGATCTCTCTTTTCTAAGAAAAACCTGAATAACAGGAATTCTATGCATTGTTACAAATTGAAACTTATCCATATTGCATCATCATTTTATGTTCATTGTTATTGGTGAATTGCGTGTTGAAACCATTGTTAATACCTATTGTTGCACAAACTTTTATTTGCATTGTTGGTCATGAGATATATATTGTTGGTCCGTGCAGAGTGTTTGTGAATTGCGTGTTGATACCATTGTTGCAAAAACTTTGTCTTGCATTGTTGGTCATGCGATATTTCTCATTAATATGCCCTGCCATAACCATGAATATCGATTTTTTATCAATAATTATTAATTTTCGAAATCTGCAGTAGACAGTGGCCATCCTCATGCTTTGAAGGTCATGTATGCGAAATTTTATCAAGATCGGAATAAAACTGTAGATTTGTATAAAAAACAGACCCACAGACAGACCCACAGACCCACAGACGCACAGACCCACAAACATCCTTCTTTATATATATAGACTAGAAGAGGTACCCGGCGTTGCCCGGGATAATTACACTTGGATGTAAACAGAACAATCTCAAAAAATTAAATTAAATTTTGCAGTATCTTAAAAATAAACACATGAAAATGCTTAGAATTAATACAGTAAAAATTCTTAATGAAAACTCGAATAAAATTTTTTTAAAGGCTCACAATGGCTGGACCTCTCCAATAATTTCTTACTCACATAATCTTACCTCAGATGTATACCCAGTGTTGTTGCAATTTCCACTCTTCTCTCAATGTGTTGAAGCAAAACTTGGCCATTCATCACTTTGTGCAGTCTAGCGGTCGCCGATTAATCTATTTACTTGCTTCTCATTTGTTCAATACATCTCGGAGCTAAAGGAGTGCTTCCTCTGTCGTGTTTCCACTCTTTCTCAATACTCTGCTAACTCTCCATTATCTCCAGTTACTGATCATTTTTAAAGATTTTCAAGAAATTGTTAGGTACTAAGAACTCTCTTTTCTAAGAAAAGCCTGAATAACAGGAATTCTATGCATTGTTACAAATTGAAACTTATCCATATTACATCATCATTTTATGTTCATTGTTATAATTCTTGGAAAGATTGCTTTAACATTACATCATCATTCTGTGCTCATTGTTATTGGTGAATTGCGTGTTGAAACCATTGTTGATACCTATGGTTGCACAAACTTTTATTTGCATTGTTGGTCATGAGATATATATTATTGGTCCGTGCAGAGTGTTTGTGAATTGCGTGTTGATACCATTGTTGTAAAAACTTTGTCTTGCATTGTTGGTCATGCGATATTTCTCATTAATATGCCTTGCCATAACCATAAATATCGATTTTTTATCGATATTTATTATTTTTCCGAAATCTGAGGTAGACAGTGACCTTCCTCATGCTTTGAAGGTCATGTATGCGAAATTTCATCAAGATCGGAATAAAACTGTAGTTTTTTATAAAAAACGTACACACAGACCCACAGACAGACCCACAAACAGACCCACAAACATCCTTCTTTATATAGATAGAAGATTGTTTCAAATAAGAAAACAATTTTTTAAACATAAAGCAATTTACGCTTAAAATAGTAAGATTTTATTTCAAACAAATTGTACATTTATTCAATTATTTTAAAAACCAATAAAAATTTGTAAACATTACTAAAAAATTAAATAAATAACTCAACTTTTGAACATTAACATATTTCTTGTATATCCGTTTATTGCATTAAATTATTTTTAGTTTTCCAAATATCATCTTTTTGGTAATACAAAAATTGACTAATACCTGCTTCTTAATATATTTTTTAGATAATGTTTAAAATAAAAAATAGGGTTATCTGTTGTTTTTTTAAGTTTTGGAGACTTTATTAACGATAAATATTACACAGAATATTAACTATAAATCGTTATAAAATCACCGTTATAATTATTTTAGTTACAGTAGTTAAAATGAAAGCTGGATTGGCTTTTCTTTTAGAACCTGAAAATATAACAATATGTATACAGGGTGAATACAAAAGTGTGAACCCCCCTTTTATTTTTTGAACCGAAGCAGATATGTCAATTTTGATAAATCCAATGAATAGGAAATTGTCGGTGGCCTTTCCCATAGTGCACTTTTCATCTTCCCAAATATGCAAATTAAGACACATTCAAAATTTATCTCAAAAACCGTAAGAGATAGAGGAAAAAAACCCAATTGAAAACTTGTTCAGCATAAAAAAACAAACAAAACCAAAAAAAAATCATCCAAATCACAAACCAATCACCCACAATCACGTTGATCATGTTGACTATTTCCGGAACAATGTAGCTTGCCATCCTGGAATTGTTCTGCCTTTTATTTGCTTTTTCGCATGAAAGTGAATGTGAGTATGGTAATTTATGCTAATGTTTTGATTTGCATGCTTTACATGGTGGAAATAACAACATTCAGTTTTCCTTGTGCAGTGTAAGCTACAACAGTTCACCACGTGATTGTGGGTGATTAGTTGGTCCGATTTGGGGATGATTTTTTTTTGTTTTGTTTGTTTTTTTTTATGCTGAACAAGTTTGCAATTGGGTTTTTTTCTCTATCCCTTACAGTTTTTGAGATAAATTTTGAATGTGTCCTAATTTGCATATTTGGGATGATGAAAAGTGCACCATGGGATAGGCTACCCACAACTTCCTATTCATTAGATTCATCAAAATTGACATATCTGCTTCGGTTCAAAAAATAAAAGGGGGTTCAGACTTTTGTATTCACCCTGTATGTAATACGTACATGAAGTAAATATTATTCACAAAATCTGACACTCTTCAGATACCCCAAAAATATACTCTGTTCTAGGACCTAGGTGAAGTTTACGCCAATTGTCATACTACCATCTAACAGTTGTCGACTTTGGAATGAGCGAAAAATTTGCCGATGTTTTTCTCTGTGGCACCATCTGCAAGTGTCAGGTAATCACAATGAGCCTTCAGTGCTGCAGCGATACCCATTCTCGCATTAAAATAGTCTTCGAACTTGTTTTTTGTTTCTAAAGTTGGTGGTACATGAGAGAGAGCCTCTGCAGTATGAATGGTATGATTGTTTATTTAACATCTTTATCTCTGCAGGCATATCAATCTATAAAACCAAACAAATAAAAAAAAAATTTATAATTATGCCATCAACACGTGTTTATGTCATGTACACTCTGTTGCAAAATTATAAGACCTCACAACAATGTAATTGTTTAGACATTGTTTATTGATTTAAAGTAATCATTGTATTTTTCTTGTAATGTTAATACAAAATGTTTCAACACTCATATTTTTTAGCAAAATAAGAAAATAAGAAAACAGCTGTCACAGAACTATAAGACCAGTACAATCATTGCTCCTAATTGGTTTATTGACATCCAAATTAATAGTTAATGGAGCCCCCTTTATTCTTGATGACTTCAAAGACTCTTTTCGGCATGCTATCTATTAAGTTTTGGATCACTGAAAGCTTCATAGTATCCCATGCCTCATATAGGGCAATTTTCAATCCTTTACCCCTGAAAATTGACGATTGCGTTCATACACCTTGTTGACCATGATGCTCCAGACTTTTTCGACAGGGGTTAAGTCCGGACTAAGGGATGGCCAAGGAATCGTGTTGATTTTCTGGTCTTGGAACCACTTCTTGGTGCATCGAGCAGCATGGCATGTGGGGTTATCTTGTTGAAACAACCAGTTATCACCTGCAATTAGTGGCCCGAATGGAACGAGATGTTCGAATAGGAGGCTTTGGTACTTTTCTGCATTCATGCGTCCATCCACAAATACAAGATCAGCTAGTCCTTCATATCCGATGGCCGCCCATACCATGACTGATCCTCCACCCATCTTCCTGCTGAACCGTTCGAGTCTTTCATTAAGTAAATCATGCCAAAAGTGAGAAAATCCATCGGGACCATCGAGACAGAATCTCTTCTCATCTAAAAACACTACCTGTCGCCATTCGGAAGTCCAGGACATTCTTTCTTGGCACCAGTTGAGACGTGCTGTTTTGTGTGCAGGTGTTAGTTTCGGTCTTGAGATGGCCCTTCGCCTCACAACTGTTGGATTCGAATTTAAGCTTCTCCAAACTGTTGTATGACTAGCCTGTTGTCCAATATCACGGGCAATCTATCTTGTGGAGAGCTGCTCTTTCGTTGCAAGGGTATGAATGCGTCGGTACTTTCTTTCGTCCTGTTCGCTTGGCTGTCCCATAGCAATCATCTTTTTTTAAGACATTATGTATAGCGGTCTTGGACCTTCCAGTTATTCGGGAAATTTCTCTTTCATTCTTTCCAGAGCCATGCAAAGAGTGGATTTTACGCACTTCACGTTCTGACAACTCTGTGCCTCGTGGGGGGCATTATTGTATGGTAGAGAAAAAGTCTGTAATGGACTTACCTAAAGTTTAAACTCTTTATTTGATTTGTATCATGTACCCTAATACAGAATGGGACGTTCCTAATTTGCATTAGATATTATTTCTGTCACTGGTCTTATAGTTCTGTAACAGTTGTTTTCTTATTTTGCTAAAAAATGTGAGTGTTGAAACAAACGTTTTCACTTGAAAATGTGTTTATTTTGTATTAACATTACAAGAAAAATACAATGATTACTTTAAATCAATAAACAATGTCTAAACGATTACATTGTTGTGAGGTCTGCTAATTTTGCAACAGAGTGTAGAGCGCATTGGACGGATGGGATTGTTGATGAATTGCAGCAGTGGAGAAGTGAAAGAAGAAAAAACGGTTGTCGGGAATGAAGACAGAATTGCAACGTAAACATTTTCAAATTAAATAAAAATACAATCAGCTTGTTTCAGCTGTTTGTTTCCTAAAATTAGAAAGTCTTATATATGAACGCGAACAAAGGACTAAACTAATTTACATAAATAATTTCTATCTGATTTATTGAATACAGATTAATTTTGACGTAGAACTACGTCTATCAGGGGTGCAGCCGAGGAAAAATTCAAACGCGATTTTTCGTTCAAAAAGTGATGTATATATCTTATTCTATATCTTTCTATCACTATATCCTACAACTATGGACATTATCTCGTTGCAACGAGGAAGGTTGAGTCTTGAATAATAAGCAAAAATTTGACCAAATGAGCCACTGGGTCAAAAGTTACAGCAAGTTAAAGTTAAGTGAATTCTGTGCTCGCCATCGTAATAACGGAGTGGCGCTGCTGCAGCATATACGTGTGCGGCGTGTATTGGAACTAATTGAAGCTAACCATGGCCTACGAGAAAAGGCCTGTGCATTTAATATAAAGAAGGCTTGTGCATTAGGTATAAAAACATGGAAACACCAGCGTTTTAAGATAATATCATGAAATCCTGTCATCTGCCGGCGAAATCAGTACATCATCATTTATATAAAACACGGTCTATAGATATTCATGGTCACCGAGCTCCATTGTTAAAATGAAGCTAAAGTTTCTAGCTCTCGGTAGGGCGGGAACTGTATTGAAAAGTGGCGCTGCATGTACATTCGGCCCAAATACGCCTGCAGCGCCGCCCTATAGACAGACAGAAACTTTACTTTCATTTTCTGTTTCAATGAAAAACCTCTACCGCAGGTCACGGTCGGCCCTAGTGCGATCTAAGCGGCACCTGGCGCGATCTGTTTTTCCTTAGCTTCTCGAAACAATGGAAAATGGCCGAAGCTCGATGACCATGAATATGTATAAAATCAGCGACGGTGGACGTTGTCACAACAAAGAAAAAATCTAACAATTGGTTATTTCCCGATTATACAAACGGGTGGGTTCGCTTCTAGTTTTCTATTAAAAATATGTTGTAAAATAATAAAATATATTTTTTTTAAGCAGATTAATTATTTTAAGAAGTTTTGTTAATTTCTTAAAACAAAACAATAAATCTGACTAAAATAATATATGTTTTCAAACATGTTGGTCTTAGTTGTTTGTAAAAATATAAATATATGGGTCTTTAAAACAACAATGATTTTACGACATAGAGTCGACGCGATTCAGCCGTGGCTTTCTTCAGGACTGTGTGTATAATGATTAAAGAAGCTTAGAAGAACACTCGAGGGGGAGAGAGGGTTGGGGTAGGCGGGTAAAACAACAACAGGGGGGGGGGGAGTCTAGGAGATTGCTGCATTCGTAATTTAAAACCCAATGGGAATAGGAGAGTTCTGGCCCAATTACTTGTGCAAACGTAAAACAATACAAGACTGTATCTAGAATAACTCAATGGTAGATTATCAATACGGCAGGTATGCCCCATTTCATATCAATTGTTACTTTTCATATCACAGACCCATTTTTCACAAAATTGTAATGTAATTGAATATAGTAACTTTTTTTTTTAATTTTGTTCTTTTTTTCGCCAAAAAATACACACTAACGATAACCAATAATAACATACAGGAGTAGTTCTACTCCTTAAAAACCCGCGGCTTTGGCAGTCACCAGAGCCTCCGTCAATTTTTTTTTTCCTAATATGTTTGCTAAAAGAAGATAGACTTAAAGTTGATTAATTAAAACTCAAATATAATTGTATTCATAAATAAGCCACAACCGCTATATAAACACTAAAAATACACATACGAGATCTGTTCAAAAAATAACCGAACTTTTTTTTTAATTACGCGGTAACGGATCGTCGTCGCGACGAGCGATTGGCAGCACTGCAATTGTCATATCCTTCCCTCTAATGGACTGTTTACAAGTTTTTACATGTTGTTTAGTTTCCGAGTTATTGCCATTTGAGTCCAATGGCTTTCAGTGGTCCAACGATTTTTGCAATGTCCGATTTACGAGAGCAACGATGCAACGTGAAATTTTGCGTGAAACAGGAGAAAACATTCACGGAAACGTGAGCTCGGTTTACGGATACGATATTGAGCTCGGTTATTACAGTGGGTTGGCAAAGGATCTCCACACCCAAAAAAAGCACGACAGGTTCGGTCCTCCGTCAAGGTGATGCTCACCGTTTATTCAATTCCAACGGAGTTGCGCATTTTGAATTTTTGCCTGAAGGTCAAAGAGTCAACCGTCTGTACTATGAAGGCGTTTTGAAAAGGTTGCGCGAAAAAATTCGCAAAAAGAGACTACTGTTGAGGCAAGACAACTCATGGTTTCTTCATCATGACAATCGCCTGCCCACTCAGCCTGGTTAATTCGTCACTTTTGTGCTGAAAATCAGATGACTGTCCTCCCCAGCCTCCCTACTCCCTCAGTGCTGAAAAGACGCTATTTCGACTCCATTGATGACATTAAGATAAATTTGTCACTGGCATTGAAGGATATTTCAAAATAAACTTTCCAGGACTGCATGGTAAAGTGGGAACACCGTTGGAACAAGTTTGTGAATAGAGGAAGGGAGTATTTTGCAGGAGACAAAGACCAATAAGCTGTATATTAATTTAAAAAAAAAGTCCGGCTATTTTTTGAACAGACCTCCTACATAAGCCATTTTGTTAAAATAACTTAAAACAGTTCACTCTCGTATTTAGCTCTTATTTTTCGGTTTACGAAAGAGATTCGCACAGACAGTTTGGCCTTACATTCAGGTTCTGTTGTTTTAGATGTCGTTGTTGTTTAAGAATTTATTTTTAATCTTATTTAAATTTAAATACTTATATTCGAGACAATATTAAATATTTTATATGATTATAATTACTTGAAGGTTTTCAATAAAAACCTTAAACAAAGGAGCCTATTACTGTGGTTCACACTTGCCGGCGTAGCTCCACCTCCTGTTGCCCAGTCCATGTATGTTCTACAAACATGCTAAGTCTCAATTAATGGTACCTACTGTGACTCCAGCAATTAATAGTGATAAATTTTCAGCTCATAAGTTTAATTAATTAAACATGAAGTTTACATTTGATGTACTTGCTGATAGATGAGAGATGATGTTCAAAGTTGCCATTTTCCTAAATCGGGATAGTTTCAGTTTCCTATTAAGTATCCAGTGTAAAGACTGGACACATGAAACCTGCATAATCACGGATAAAGTCCTTTTTACTTGTTTTGCATGTAGTAACTAAAAGCCAAAAGTTGATATCACATTTCTCCTCTATGAAATGCACTATTCACTTTTCGACATAGTCCCCATCCCTTTCCACGCATTGTACCAACGCGTGACTAGTCGGGTGAACCCGTCGGAGAGGAATTCCGGGGTTGTTGTCGACACCAAGACCGAACGGCAGGTTTCACCTCGTCGTCAGAACGCAACTCATGCCCCTTAAGGTGCTCTTTCCTCTTTGGGAAGTGGTGAAAGTCGCAAGGTGCAAAGTCTTTCATTTTTGAACTGCAGTTTTTCATCTTTGAACTGTAGGCGCTGCAACCCCCTCTGATGTGTAGCGATCGTGCGCGGACGGGCGTTATCGTGCTGCAGAAGAGGATCCAAAGCTGCCATTCAATCCTCGTGTCGACGACAACCCCGGAATTCCTCTCCGACGGGTTCACCCGACTAGTCACGCGTTGGTACAATGCGTGGAAAGGGATGGGGACTATGTCGAAAAGTGAATAGTGCATTACATAGAGGAGAAATGGGAGTATCAGATACAAAAAGAATTTTGAAAATCGGTTAAAAAATAAAAGTTACAGCCACGGAGGCATTACTTTTCAGCCCACCCTTGCAAAAGTCACAATAAGAAAAGTTAAGTGCCTTGTCTCACTTTATACAGTAGTTTTTTATACCCCGCCTTAGGCTACTGCCTCAATAAGATCGGAGATTGCTATAGTTCTAAAAAATACTAATGTTTTACGTGGTCATGGATTAAACATTGCATATAAGGCCGCTAACAAATACAAATATGCTTTGAACCCAAAATGTGGCATAGGACTCGATAACGATCACACCGCGAACGCTCACTTGCATGGATTTTTTTTGTTACTGTATTGAAGAAATCGTTCAAAGACAGGTTTGCTGAACGCCGGAGTTGTTGAATCAATGGTGACAAAATATCGTCTTTCTCGGAGCACCTTTTCAGGGATAAAAGCCAGATCGATCCAATAGATACAATCATGTCCATTGTGCGAGTGATCAAAGACTCGAGAAAATTCTGACGTACAAGTCATTGGAAATCCGAAAAATTCTAAAGATTGACTCTAACAAATTGTTAAATAACCAATCATCGTTCGAAAGAGACCCATTGTTAAATGTTAAATTCGTTCTCTGCTTTTATGCAGCTCTATTATTCTATTTATTGCTCTGATGATTTTTTATTTCTTTTTTTTAATTAAAGAGATGGTTTTTACTGTCAAATTTTTACGGGATCCATCTAATGGTTATTTAAAATCCTCGACAGCGAAAAGGTAAATGGGGATATATACAACGAAACAATACAATTACCCCCCTTGGGATTTACAAAGGGGGGTAAATCCTGAATATAAACAATACTTTAATTGAGGATTAGATGAAAATAAGTTTCCTGTTAGCTTAGAAAGTCGGAGACAATTGTAGAGGTTAAGAAAAAGATACAGTGCATGATTAAAAATTTTTCTATTTGCGGATGATATTACATTAGGCAAAATTGTTAAATATTATTACTGACATTGTTTAATACCCAATCAGTGGTGCCGGCATTATTTAATTGCGCTGCTTTGTGAATCCACCAATCAGACAATTTTTTGATCTGTTTTGGGTTTTTTTTCCTAATTTTACTGAATAGGCGCCGTTATTTGTTATATATTCTGATGTTTTGCCATTTTCAACTCGTTCCAGCTCACGTCATATCACGGTTACAAAAGGCCTTACATCTGTGCCAGAAATGGTTTGCAAAGTGGAGACTCGACCTAAACGTTGACAAGTGCAAGGCGATGTTCATTACAAAGAAACTTCGGAAACTCCCGAGTCCTCTGTTCCTTTCTGGTAAAGAGCTCGAATGGGTGAAACATTACAAATACCTCGGAGCGGTAATAGATGCCAAGCTAAACTGGGGCGACCATGTCTCCTACGCCATCAACAAGGCAAAA
>JAHWFO010051590.1:0-10494 GCA_023313115.1 Rhysida immarginata | reverse complement strand
GAAACTGAGTTACTGATAATGCGCTGATTGAACGTTCGTTTCCAAGAATTATTAATAATGAGCATAAAATGATGATGCAGTGACAAAACATTAATAAGGCAGCGTCTACTGATAGGGCAAAGGAGTTACGCGTGTCTCCCTTGAGCTCCCTATCAAACGTCCAGACGACTGGCAAAATTTTGTGTGTCTGGAAAGGAAAGAGAAAAAACAAGTATCGGTCAGAGAAACTGCAGCTAAAACAGAAAATCTATACGGGTATTGGAAACATCTGAACGGGAGTTTCGAATAGAGCAAAAGGGTATAAGAGCTTCTACGTTAAAAGCATGAAACTTTCGAGTCCAAAGTATCTGGTGATGCTCCGCAGTGATGAGGCAAGTCAAGAAGAGTTTAGATAAAGTCCCGGTATAACACCTAGAATTCATGTTTTTCGCATTTTTCGTAGAATGCATAGTCCCTTTGCTCTGTGTTATATTGATTGAGTTATTATTTAACCAATTGGAAGTTATAATTTAATTTTTTGAGATTGTCCTGTTTACCTGCAAATGTAATTATCCCAGGCAACGCCGGGTACCTCTTCTAGTTGATAATAAATCACATTATAAAAATGGCCAAATTACGCAAGCTAAGCAATGATGCAAAAAAAAAAAAAAAAACAATTCGCTTGTTGAAAGAAGGCAAAACTCAGAGGGATGTTGCAAACTGTGTTAGAGTGTGCTCTATCAACAGTAAATTACACATGGAAAAAATTTAACTCTGGAGCCACCGAAAGTCTTCCTGGTAGAGGCAGAAAATAAGCAACAAGCAACAGGCAAGATGAATCGCTATGAAAAATTTGCAAAGAAAATAGAAAATGTAAATCCAAGGAAATAAACATGAAATGGAGAAAGTGCCATACTAATGTTAGTAAGGCACTGTAAGAAATAGATTAAATGAATTGGGTTTTAAATTCTGCAAATCCAAAAAAATGCCTATGCTGACAAAGCATCACAGGAAAATTGATCTCCAGTGGAATAGACAGCACAGAAATTGGATTGTTGATGATTGGACTCTGATGAAAGCTGTATCAACATTGGGGGATGAGATGACACAGATATTTGTTTGGAGGCGACGTGATGAAAAATTTAAGTGTTTAAGAGATTCACTTAAATCTCATCCAAAGGACCAAGAAAAAAATCAATTAATGGAAAAATTAATGCCGATGTGCATGAAGAAATATTACCGTATTGGCTCGAATATAAGCCAGCCTCGAATCTAAGCAGACCCTTAAATTTTCATGGAGTTTTGGAGGGAAAAAAATTTTTTTATGTGAAAATAAGTTTAGTTATTAAAAAAAAAAATTAATAAAACAACTCCACAAATAATTCAATAAAACATTTTGTTTTTGAAAGAAAAACAAACAAAAAAAAAAAACGAACTTGTACAAAAATTATAGTGTTGTAAATATTTACCAAAAGTTTCTTTTTTTTTTTTTTAAATTCAGATTCCTCTGATTCCTTTCTGAATATTAATAGTTTGTCCATCTTCGGTCGCGTTCATGATCTATATTTATTACTGTATCATCTCTATATAATAAATAAATGGTTTTCCATAGTTTGAGAATTTATATTAAATTCACGCCTAAAAATTATGAAAGCTAATGTCAGTGAACGTTAGCGACGGCTGGCCGTGAAGTTTCGACGAGAATCACGGCAACCTGTCGCCAATGTTTGTCACACCGGCTTTCGTGACGACATTTTTTTTTCCATTGTGATTTTCTTAATAAATAAATTGTATTTGGTCATAATCATTCGCCATATCGTTTTTATAATTATCTAAAATAAAGGTAATTTTAACAAGAAGAGAACTCAACACCGCAACAGGGATGGATGAAGGGAGGGGGGGGGGGGGGGTTAACAGTTTCTCCCAAAAATTAAGGAAAAACTCAAAATTTATCGATGAAATTAACCTCTTCCATGCTTTTGTTCAGTTCAGAAAATATTTAGGATATCCTGCAAGATTATTTCAATCATTGGGATTTCGACAATTTCTAATCATTTACTGATAATCTCGTTTTTTGCACGTCCGTAAGACAACGTAGTCCCAAAAGTGTATTCATGCGCATCTCTCATAGTAATAAAATATCGCGTCCCTTAAGTGAAAAATGATTTAGGAAACGTGCATGAAACCCAAAGTAAAAAATAGCTTTAAAATTAACTTTAGTCAAATTCTTCATGCATACTTAGGCCTATGCATACCGAGATTTATCCGTACTCAAAAAAAAACTTCGCGAAAAAAAAATTCTGTCCAAATGGCTCTCCGAAAGTTACATTTTGCTGTCTATCTTAAATTAACATAATTTGATTGATTATTATTTTGAAACGATATGTAGTTGATTTTACAATGGCCGGTTAAATAAGAAATAGCTGGATGAGGCATTTTTTAACTGCGTCGGGGTTTGGCGGGGGGTATTTGAGTCGGTCTCGAATCTAAGTCGAGGCTTGGCTTTCGACTTCATTTTTTAGGATAAAAAGGTCAGCTTATATTCAAGCCAATACGGTAGACTATTTCTTAATTCCTATCATATAACTACAGTTTGGTGATGAAAATGTAATTTTTCAAGAGAACAATGCAACTTGTCATCGAGAAGCAAAAATTAAGATAAATTTTCAAAATCATAACATTAAAATACTTGCCTGGCCAGCATAATGTCCTGATCTCAACCTGATAGAAAATATTTGGTGAAAGTTGAAAATCTTGGTCAATGAAAAAAAAAAAAAAAAAAACCTACCAGTAAGGAAGAGCTAAAAAATACAATTACACAGAGTTGGTTTGAAATTAGAGAGATTATTGTAAATGTTTAGTTCAAAAAATGCCAGATCCCATCAAATCTGTTATAAAAACTAAGGGAGATGCCAAAAAATATTGACTTTTTGATGTCATGGTTTCTAATAATTTTTTTCAGAATTAGAAATGTTCAAATAATTTCTTCCGCAACTTATGTTGTGTTTTCAGTTTAAATTTTATTTTAATAATGTAATTTTTGGCATGCATGTACGGCAATGCTTATGAATATTTGCATTACTCGATGTAATAATGATACTAATGATTAAAAAATATTAAAGTTTGTGAATCCAGTTTTTGCATGTTGTGTTCGAATAATTTTTGCCAGTGGTTGTAAGTAATATACAAAATTAAAATTAAATATTAAAATATAAGTCACGATTATTGACAAGTCTTTGCAGTGGAAACAAGAAGCATCCCCAATTGAAAATTTTGAAGGAAAAAAAGTTTGGATTTCCTGCCAAGCAATAAAGCCAATGAAAAAGAGCTCAATACCTAGAAGTAGAAAATTCCAAGCTAATCAGATTTAATATTTTCATACGATTTGGGCTGTTGAAACATTCCACAAATTCTCGCATAGTCATACGAATGTCATCCTGTCTCCCAACATCAATGACATCAACTTCCCTGTCAGAACCTGAAAATAAAGTTTTAAGATAATAAAAGACCCCTCAATAAAATATCAACATTAAATCTTACTGTCTCTTTCCTTACCTATGTGAGATTCAACATCTTCAACAGTAAAACTCTCAGGAGGAACCGTTAGACCTAGACCATCTTTTCGCTCAACCAGAATGGGGAAGTTAAATCCATTTTCAATGAGATACTCGTAAGTGATTTGTTGACCTCTAAGTTTTTGAACTACATCATCTGCACTGCAGTTAACAAAATTATGTGGCATGTTTTAGCATATGCATACAGAGATTTGAACAAAAAGAAATTGTTGATGAAAATTCTGAAAGCACATTTATAAATAAATTATGGGGCAGTTTAAATACCTTGGAAAATGCCTCGATTTTAATTCTTTAATAAAGACGGGTGTTCCAGTCTGCACAGGCTAGAAACAAACGGATAAGGGGGTTTATCACAGATTTAATCTTATTAACAGCAATTTTAAATCAAAATGTCAGTGTGTGCAAATGGTGTGTGGGTGGTTTGTGTTAAAACAATACTATCCAATGTTTTTGTGTACTAAAGTGGTTAAAAACTAGAGAAAAGACAATTTAGTGATAAAAGGGCCAGAAAAGTGATTTTTCATTAAATGTTGAATTTTTGAAAAGACTTAGCAATTAATCTGGTAATTAACTTTATAAGTTGCAACAAAGTAAAAACAGAAAGTATAGGAAGTTATTTTTTGATTACCAATTGCAGGAGTCATTTGTGTAGAGGATTGGATAGCAAGCATTTTAGTAGACAGAAAAAAAAGAGCGATCCATTGACAAGCGCAGATATTACGAGGGTAGCCCAGAAAGTAATGAATCACAATTTTTTTCTCCGTCCCCAACAATGTACGAATGCGAAACTTGAGATATCCATTCTTTCAAGTTTTCGGAGCGTGCGCTCAAAGTTTCAGTTTCTTCCGACAGATAGCGTACGTGCAGCAATGGAACAACATGGCATCTAAGTGATGTATGTTACAAGCAGCATGTCGTCATTGAATTTCTCGCTGCGGAGCAAGAAACACTTGGAAACATTCACAAACATTTATGTGCAGTTTATGGAGCATCAGCAGTCGACAGAAGTACGGTTAGTCGCTGGGCACAGAGGGTGAGGCCATCAGAAAGCAGTTAGGCGGAGCTCCAAGATTTGCCGCGGTCAGGGCAGTCATCCTCGGCTGTCACATCTGACAAGATGCAGCGTGCTGATGCACTCATTCGTCCACCATACAGCCCTAAACTAGCACCCTCAGACTTTCACTTGTTTGGGCCATTGAAGAATGCCATTCGTGGAAGACATTTTGAGGTGATTCGCAGTGAAAACATGGCTGCGTGAACAGAACAAGGACTGGTACCGCCCTTGTGTCTTGATGGAAGAAGGCCATAGAACGGGACTGAGATTATGTGGAAAAATAGGGAGTGTAGAAAAACATCATTCTTTCGTGTGCATAAGTTTTATTGTGTTCAATAAATAATTGTAGAAAAAAACTGTGGTGCATTACTTTCTGGGGTACCCTCGTACAAAAATAAAAAGATGGATTTTGGAACTGCACTAGCTTAAGCCATAGAAGAAAAGCTCCTACTAAAAATAAGTTTTTGTTAGTTTTGAATTCCTCTGTTAGTGTTATTAGGATTATTTTTAGTTTATTAGAAGCAGTGATCTCCCCACAAAATTTATTAGATGCTTGGAAAGATTAAATAGCTGGGCAGACAAAAAAATAAAAACACATAAAATATTATGCAGTGGTGTGCAGATTTTCATGTATTCAGCCGGACGGTCACCAAAATCAGACGGGTGGTGCACCAGTTCAAAAGGGCCTGGGGAGAACCCTGCGAATTCAATTTTTTTATATCTACTTTGGCTTATTTTGATGTGACAGTTTTTCAAATTCCAAGACTGTAGCAAGGTTTTCATCCGTGATTAATAAAGTTTGACTAAATTTGATTGAAAGACTATTATGAATTACTCCATCAGAAAAACATCATTCATGGTGTCACTTCCAGTCTGCAACGAAATCAAAGTCTTTGAATTGACCATTGGTTCCAACCAACTAGAAGACTTGTTCGAATCTCCTATCGCATGGTAACTTGCGGTTTCCGAAATTAACACCATTAACTTCCCCAGCTTTATTTTGGCCTTGACTCTTTTTCCCCATTTTTCTGGAACAGATATTCTCACTACCAACCCCAGCTTCATAACTTTGGTATTGTTATAGTGTATATGGGTATGTTGCATCCAAATATAAGAGTTAAGCAGTATTAACCACTGGAGAATCTTAAGAACACACAAATGGGATTAGAGTATCTGCACACCCAGCAATATTCAGGTACGTAGGTAGGTAGGTGTGTGTGTGTGTGTGTGTGTACATAAATATTTATACACACCTTTGTATCAGCATCTATTTCTGTATAATCATGCCTGTGCCAGTTTGTTCGTTGTTTGACTGAAATAAACAAAAACTCATAATTAAATCTGTGATAAATCAAGCAAACATCTTTAACATTTAAAATTTTATAAATTATGTACCTAATTTTATCAACAAGCATGAGGATGATTTAGTGTCCTGCAAGAATGTCACTATTACATATTACATGGCATAATCAAAAAGGAAATCGCTTATACCCTGCAGCCACTGGCAGAAATAACCCAGTTATAAGTTTGTGAACCATAATATGCAGGTTATCTATAGGTGTCCATTAAAATGGATCTGTTATAAGAAAGCCAGTTTACTAAGCCCAGATAAAAAAGGTTATGAAAAAATATCTTACCGTATATACTCATGCATAAGCTAACTCCCGATTTTTACTCCAAAAAGTGGAAAAAAGACATGACTCGAGGAGAGAGAGAAAAAAAAAAAAAAAAAAACCCTTCAGAGGAAAAAAAATTATAGAACTACTATTACAAGCAGTTTTAGTGTAATTACAAGAAGATTTAATTTAGAGTAACAAATAGTGTGGGAAAGCAATCAAACATAGCTTCATCTGACTCCCCAAAATGTTGATGGAAGTCTTCATTCTTGTGCTCGTCATCCGCATTGTCTTCAGTCTCGTTCTCATCAGCCTCACTTTTTCGAAGCAATGCAGCAATTATTTATTGACTGTATGAAATAATGGATATTCATTATAACCGCAATAGCTTTCTTTATAAAACATTCTTGGATGATTTTCAAGATGCACTTGGCACGAACACTGACAATTTACTAAGGTCTGCACCATCTTGTTCTCGGGATTTGACTTAAGCATTTGGATTTTACAATGGAAAAATGGAGGAAAAAGACGCGAAATAATACAGTGATTAATGCACAGTATATTGTATATACTTGTGGGGTAAGGTATATTAAATTTTATACGCTAGAGCTTGGCGATACGCCTATGTATCGATGTTCAAAAAGTTTAGATATCAAATTTTTCGATGTTCTTGAATCTTCGATGTTCCATTTAGAATTCATTATCTATTGAACAACTGTGTAGATTAATGTATTGATGTATTGCAACGAAAGAACACATAACCGTGAAACGGGATCTTCTGCTTGCCATGTTGGCGTGTGCACATTAGGGCGGAGTGTGCCTTACACAGCAGATAGGCTTACCTCCTCATTCCTTCGGCGTTTAACGAGTGCTGTTGCGGTCGTTGTTCTTGAAGAACGACAGGCCCGTTTAGAATTGGAAGAGCATCTAGTTCCACCTTATACGTGATCTAGTTTTGGCGAATTTTTTTGTTTGAATTGATACTGAATTTTAAGCGGTGGATGCGTAGACAAAGCAAGACGCTTCAAAATGAGCACACGATGCTGTTGAAGTTGGATACCAGTTCCCTCGCTGTCAAAAACTAATCCATTGTTTTTTAATCGATTCTGATTCTGGAAATCTATGAAACGTGAAATTTTTATCCGACTGACTATTTACACATCCAAACAGAAGAAATTGAAGGCATTCCGACATAAAACAGATTAGCAAAATCTTACGATATGTAGAATCGTCCTAAGAGACTAGAATCTCGGCGAGGAAATTCCCCGAGGTTCTCGCGGCAGGAAATGACAGCTTGTTCCGCAGTGTTCTGTAGAGAAGGAATGGAAGATCCCATGCAAATTTTCAATTTTCAGAGGCATTTTTCTTAATAAAATATTAGGAAAAATCGAAAAATTCTGAACGATATATACTCTATTAACCTGGATTAATGTTATGATACAAAAGTCAATTTTTCTGTGGAGTTTACCTTTAAGCAGTGGAAGGGTTAATTCTAAATCAATTAAGAAATTTAGTTTGGGGGGGGGAGTTTATTCACAAACGTCTCGTATTGAGTTTTTTTTTTTTTTTTTAGAAAAGCAATTTTCATATATTAAAACATTCAGTAAGCCCAGTTTATTTTAGGTTCTTAGTATAGGGGAGAAAAATTTTCCTTCAGTGGAGAAAAATTTATGTCGTTTGTGAATGAACTCTCCTCTCATTCAACTTAGACTGACCTCTACATAGGTGCACTAAGCAACTATATCTTTCTCTCAGGACATTTCTTGGCACACAGGCTGTGTAAGAGATGTTTATACAACCTTTCAGATAGAGACTATCCTTTGTCAAAGCAAAGAGTGAAAGTGATAATAGGAGCAATAGAAGAAGTCTTATAGCCGAAGCGGAGGGGGGGGGGGGGGTCTGCTAGGAGAACAGAACTGAACCAATGGGAAGCGTAGATATGAAATAAGGAATATGCTGGGATAGGACAAGAACAAGGGTCAATGGGAGATGTAAAAAGGGCAGTGAAAAACTGCAATAACAAGAATAAAAGTAAAAGAAATTGTAAAAGAAAATAATGATACAGTCAAACCTGCATGTAAGAACTCTGGATAAAAGAACCCTTCGCTTATAATAGCAGGGGTTGGGGTGGTGAAAACAGAAATTTAAGGACCCAATTTTGCTTAAATTTCAAGACATTTTAGTGTTTTGAAAGCAATAAAAAACCAGTTTAGATTGGTGTTAATTAAAAGCATTGTTACTGTATTCGCTAAGTCGGTCGTTCTGTCGCCAATTCTATTAGATTTTTTTTTAATTTTGACTTTAGATTCGAATAGAACATCTAAAAGTAAGTAAAAGTTATACATGGCCATACCCAGGGGGGGGGGGGGAATGCAGTACTTTGTCTGGAAACGATTTATTTACGCGATACAGCCAGCTAAACCCGTGGCTCCAAATTACAGGAATTGTTCAAAGTGCACGCCACCAGCTCGCACGCACGCTTCGCCTCGTTGCATGAGCGACCGTCTGATGTCATGGAAGAGTTCGTCGCCAGCATTACGAACGGTTTGGCATGCATTTTCAATTCGTTGTCGCAGATCCACAATGTTAGGAACTTCTGTGCTGTAGACGATCGTTTTCACATGACCCCACAGAAAAAAGTCCAAGGGATTAAGGTCGGGTGATCTTGCAGGCCAGGCTACCGGTCCACCTCGACCTATCCACCGATTCGTGTATGCAGCATTAAGGTGTGCTCGCACAACATGGCTGAAATGTGCTGGAGCGCCATCATGCATGAACCACATGTTAGATCTTATCAAAAGAGGTACATCTTCCAGTAATTCTGGCAATGCATTCTGCAGAAACAAAAGATACGTTCGCTCAGTCAATCGTGGCGGCAACACATAAGGGCCAATTAAGTTATTTCCGACAATTCCACACCAAATGTTCACGAAGAAACGCTCTTGATGCGCTCGAGCTCTGGTAACATGCGGGTTAGCATCTGCCCAAAGGTGCTGGTTGTGAGAATTTACGATTCCTGTCCAGGTGAAGGTTGCTTCATCGGTGAAAAGTATCTGGCTGAGACAACTAGGGTCTGCAGCATGACGTTGTATCCATTGGCAAAATCGTTGTCGGTGTGGATAGTCCGTTGGGTTCAGTGCCTGAACCAGTTGCAGATGGTATGGATGCAAAAGCTGACGGTGAAGAATGCGCCAAACAGATGAGTGCGGAATGTGTACCATGGAAGAAATACGACGGGTGCTTGTCTGTGGTTCATCATGTATGATGTCAATTATCACATCCTCCTCATCCGGAGAATGTGCTACAGGCCGCCCTTGTCCTGTTTGACGGCCAAAGGAACCACGCTCCCTCAAATGTCTGTCGACAGATATAAATGTTCGGTTATTTGGCAAACGTCTATTCGGAAAGCGTCCTTGGTAGAGTCTTCTTGCTTCCACAGCATTTCCGGCCGCAAGACCATACATTAGGTGCATGTCAGTGTATTCTGCACTGGAATACGTGTACATGACTTTTTTTTTTTACGTAAATCATAATGCATATGTCAAAGCACGCAAACGTTCTGAAATTGATATTCCTAGTGGATGTACAGTAGCGAAACTACAGTAATGGAAACAACCGTACACAACTAATGGAACAACCCTAAAGAAAGGTTTAAATGGAACAAACCACTCAACCTAGTGTTGGGTCGAAACGCTGGAACTGCTAAAATATCGTCCGCTAACTACCATGCTTCCCTACTGTATGATATTGGATTACTCGCAAACAAATCGTTTCCAGACAAAGTGCCGTAAAACATTTTCGTCTTCTTTTGACCTGAAGAATATGTCACTAAATTTATTGTACATAATTTTGAAACACCCTGTATATTGACTTGTATTCGTAGTTTGGAATGTTACTATGTTACACAAATTGTGACGTTTAATAAAATGGGGGAACTTCCTTACAGCAAGCCATTTTAAATGATCTAAAGGCCAAATAACATTTATATTTAATTTCAGAACCAGATTAAATTATCTTAGACGTACATGTATTAATTTAATTGATAATTCAAAAATGCTGGTTTCTTTTTTTCAATATAAAATACTAAATGAATGACTATATTAATAATTTAATGATTATTTAAACTTATCTACAGAACTTTGCGAAATATGGGTGCCATTTAGACACACGTAAAATTTCTGTTCGGGAAAACTCTGATTTTTTATGTAAAATTGGATATAATTTTATTTGTAATTAATTATTCTATTTTTTCTATTCTTTAAGTTTTTTT
>JAHWFO010051588.1:0-12563 GCA_023313115.1 Rhysida immarginata | reverse complement strand
TGGCGACCGCTAGACTACCCAAAGTGATGAAAGGCCAAATTTTGCTTCAACACAACGAGAGAAGAATGGAAATTGCAACAACATCAAGTGTACATCTGAAGTAAGATTACCTGAGTAAGAAATTATTGGAGCGGTCCATCCATTGTGAGACTTTAAATTTTTTTTTCGAATTTTCATTAAGAATTTTTACTGTATTAATTCTAAGCATTTTCATGTGTTTATTTTTAAGATATTGCAAAATGATCGGTAGCTGGAGATAATGAAGAGTTAGCAGACTATTGAGAAAGAGTGGAAAGACCACAGAGAAAGCAAACCTTTAGCTCCGTGCTGTATTAAGCAAATGGGAAGCAAGTAAATAGAAGAATCGGCAACCGCTAGACTACACAAAGTAATGAATGGCCAATTTTTGCTTCAAGACATCGTAATTATCCCGGGCAACGCCGGGTACCTCTTCCAGTAAATAATAAAGATATCCCTTTGGGTATTGTGAGGGACATTATGATGGTGATGAGATGAATAGTTTTCAATAATGTATTCACCTTTAATGGGCAATTTTACAGTATGTTAAATGGCACACCGATGGGTAGTAGCGTTAGCCCCTTTTTAGAACATGACAACTCACTTCCATTTCTAGACCTCCGTATTATACGAGTTGGCAGTGGATTAGAGTTTGACGTAAACAGAAAATCTAACTTTGTCCCCGCTTACATTAGATCGGACTCGGACCATTGTATGCCACAAAAAACTAGCAGTGTTCCACCATCAAATTAGACGGGCCTTGTTACTACCTTTGAATGATGTTGCCAGGGAAAAAGAATTTAGCTTAATCCGATCCTTTGCGAGGTTCAATGGGTTCAATGAAAAAATTGTAAACAAACTTGCTATAATGTAACGTACCTAAGAGGATGTGGTAGGGTGTAAAATAAAGCGGCAAAGTTACGCAGCTGAAAGTTTAAATAATATTTATTTAATGGCTAATTAACATCATTTATAAGATAACAGTTATTAAAGCACACCTGCTGGGTGCCAAATACCGACGCCAATAATTAATATATGAACAAAATTAAAAGAAAACTATCTATCCATTAATACAAAACAATTAATTACAAAAACTTTGCATCAACATGAACTGCGACCGTGTAAAGCCTTTACCACGATCCTCCTCCGGAAAAGCTACTCTTTAGCTAACGTGACTTAAATATCCTATGGCAACTGGACCTTAACGGTGAACCCGTCGTGCAACCCTTTTGGTGGGAGAATTGCCGGAACCCAAATGACTGGAACGTTGTCGGGGATAAGTGACGCAACTCGTGCACCTGAAGGAACCAAACAAAAACAAGTAAGTATGAGTAAAAGCAAGATAACGATAGAAAATTATGTACACCGCCTGCAGTTACGCGCTGCACTTCCAATACTGAAATATGCTTACTGTAACAGCTAGCTGACCGAGCCTCGCAACGCGCTACGCTCTGCACACCGGTAGTAGGCGCGCTTACGTTACTATTACCCTGAGGATGCAGACCGGCTGGATATGCCTTACAGGCCGGCTCCAACTCCTTCTTTAGATAGCCTCTAGAATACGGCAGATATACTGTCGGAAACTTCTGTTCGAGCAAACTTAGTTTATGTTCCACCTGCTCGTTATGTTCCACTCTCGCCACGTCGCAAACCTCCTTCGATGCAGTAGACCGACCTTCGTCGTCACCTGTTCTATCCAGCGCTTTTTCCGCAGCGCAAACTACAGGACTCGCGAGGCCTGGTAACGTGGAAAACTCCGCTCCGCTTTCACTCGTCCGCTTTGTCCAGTTCGGCTCGGAATTCCCGCGGTCAATGTCACGTGTCTTCGGCTGACCTTCCCCTTGTGGTTCCCGGGGGGAAAGCACTTCACGTTTCCCGCGGAACACACGACAGCGAGGTTTACTTGTGGCTTCGTTATAATCAGAACTATCTAAAAGCCTAACCTGCTGCCCGTGTGACCACTTTGAAGTTCCCCTTGACTCCGGGTCCCTAGGAAGGTAGCTTGAACACGACCGCTTCGCAATCCCTTCCGTCCTCATTCCTTTCCGAACTTGTTCTCCCTGTCTCTCTCTCTCTCCTTCTTTCCAAATCTCCTCTTTCTTTTATTCGCCGCCCGTTTCTATTGGCTCCTTCCCCGTCTTCTTTCTGACGACAGCAACTGCGCCAATCTCCTGCCTTCTCTCTCTAGCTTCTCTAATCTCTTTATTAATAACACATGACGCTCCCTTCTCCTATCTTTTATTGTCTGCTTATTCCTCCTATCTTTCGCCTGCCTATTTCCATCTTCACAAACTGGGATTTGGACACAATTAACATTGCCCTCCTCCAAATTTTGTGACATATAAAAATTAAAATGCACATAAACCTTGACAAAGTCACCACTCTGGGTTGTAAGAAAAAGGAGGAGTTCAGAAAGGTGTTGGTTCTCCCTTTTAATGTTGCTCTAAACAAAGGGTTTAAGAAAATGTGCAGAGATTTCGAGTACAAACTTGTATATAAAAGCTCTAATACCACTAAGAATACTTTAAGCTCGATAAAAGACAGAATCCCAGTTTTGGATTGTTCAGGCGTTTATAAATTAAAATGTGCATCTTGTGACAGATTTTACTTGGGAAGCTCAAAACGTGGGGTAAATAACCGCCTTAAAGAACATATTGCTTGTATTAGGAATGCAAACGCAGGTGTGTCCATGTTATTAATGAAAAACATGATTATTCGACAGACTTGTTTGAGGTTTTACATTGTTGTAAAAATAATAAATTGCTGTATTTACTTGAATCAATGGAGATTGTCAAAAATAGAGCAACCAACAACTTGCCCTATGCCTGTAGCATCTTGGTTGCCTTTATCTAAATTTTTGACTAAGTAATTTCTTACTGTTTTTGTGGTTAGAATTTGGCTCTTACAAGCGGAGTATCTAATTTAAGCGGCCCATGGTTTTTTTTTGTGTATAGAGTTGTTTTGAAAAAGTTGGTTGCTTGCTCTATTTCCGTTGTTGTTTTCTATTTTGTTATAATTAAAAAAAATTTGTTCACTTGTTTGTTATCTGATTGGCTTGTATTCGGCTCGGTTTTTTATAAATTCTGGTCTTCTCGTCCTGTAAAATCACTCACTGATGAAGAAATTATGAATTCCAATGTACATCTGAGTCATTAAAAATTTTTTTGTGGATTTGTGTTTTCCTTTTATTCCGATATTGTATATTGGTGTCCACAGTTTCTGGCTATTTTGTTTTATTTAGATATTTTATTTATTATTTTTTATTGGACGAACTTCATGAGGATTCTGTACCATCATTGAAGACTACACTGTCATGTCACTGAATTATGACCACCCGCTTAGTAATGGGAGTAGCCACCCTTCGAAGCTATAACTGCTGCTAGGCGTCGTGGCATGCACGCAAGAAATGCGCTGTCCACAGAGATTCGAGAGTCATAGGTGGAGGGTCCAGATGCCGTACATAGCGATCAAGGTGCTCCCACAGATTGATGTCCGGCGAATTAGCGGGCCAGGGGAGCACTCGAAAGTCCGTAGAGTGTTCCTCGAACCAATCCAGAAGGACACGTGCCTTGTGGCAGGGTGCATTGTCCTGTTGGAACACTCCATCACACTGACGGAACATCGTGAGCATGTACGGGTGCACCTGGTCCGCTACGATTGACATTCAAATTGCCCTCTAGACGAATCAGTGGACCTAACTGCTCCCAACAGAAGATCCACCACACATGCACTCTACCCCCACCCGCCTGTATCCGGTCCACAATAGCCTCCTGCAGTCTCTTTTCATGGCGTTCACGACGCACTCACCATCTCCCGTCCACCATATGAAGCCAAAACCTTGACTCGTCTATGGTCCAATAGCTATGCTCACGTGCAAAGTCTAGGCGTCGTTGACGATGATTCCTGGTCAACATGGTGCAACAACCATGCGTCGACTGTTCAGGCCCATCCGTAGCAGGGTGCGTTCAACGGTGATGTCGGCACCACTGTTGAATCTGGTGGTCAGTTGATGGACTGTGGCTTTCCTGTCACCCTTTACAGTGATGGCGTTGGGATGCGATTTCTGTCCCTGCTGTCCACTCTTTGTACACCTTCACTACAGCGGACCGTGAACAGTTCACAAATCGCGCCGTTTCGGTGATGGTGCCACCCTTGCTGCAATAGCCTATTATCATCCCTTTTTGGATGTCCGTTAAATCCGGACGTTTATCCATCTTGAGGATCGTGCACCTACCGTTTGATGCACCAGCTTTAAAGCTTTCTAAGCCTGCTATGCAAATTTTTACAATACGTAATCGTTGTTGGGGAGAACCATGCGTGTGCGGGTAAAAGAGTTTAAATATGGTCCTACATCCATATATATGTAGATGAAGCGCGCTCTGAACGACCAGTAATGAAACGTATGTAAACGTTATGAAGGACTGGCGAGTGAAAATGTCTGAGCTTGCTGAAGCAATAGGCATCTCAATTGAGAGAGTTCACAATATCTTGCACAAAAAACTGAACATGAAAAACTGTGAGCGCGATGGGTGCCGCGAATGTCGTTGATGTTTAACTACAACCTATTGGACAGAAAGGATGTTTCAATGCAGTGCTTAGCGATGTTTAACTACAATCAATAGGACTCATTGTCTCCATTCGTGACGGTAGATGAAACACAGATTCATTTTTACGCATCTGAGTCAAAGTAGTAGTCAAAGTAGCGACTGGTGACAGTGCTCCAAAAAGGCGAAGACCATTTTGTCAGCTGAGAAGGTCATGGCCAATATGTTTTGGGATTCTCGTGAATTCATCCTAACCGACTTCTTGCAGACGAAAAAAAACAAAACAATAACAAACAATGTCCTGTTAGGACATATTATTGGACCGTTTAGCCAAGAATGCTGCCAAGACTGTTGTCAGCACTATTCAAAGTTTCGCATTTGGACATGCATTTTTTCTAGTCCTGAGCAGTGAGTTCCAAAATGTAATCGTTGCACGCTGCTAGGACTTCATTGCCACTGTCAAAATGGAACCCCTTGAGCTTCCTCTTGATCGCGGAGAACAAACATAAGTCGTAAGGTGCTAAGTCTGGAGAATAGGAAGGATGCGTCAACATACTGAGCCGATTTTCACAGAAATAGTATTGTTTGTATTAAACAAACCAAAAAGGGAGGGAACCTCTAATCCACAAGGAGATTTGAAATACCGGATACGAATTTCGGCTACCAAGTAACCATCCAAAAGTCAACTGAAGTAATTGTGAAATACGAATTGACCATCCTTGAATTCAGTTTGACGTGTTTCTCGCATTTATCAAAAACGATTAGCCGTTGGATGTTGAAATTTTGTATTTAGGATTGTTGTAACATCTAGTTGTGCACATCCCCTTTTGATTGCAATCGGCTGGGCCAAACATGTGTATTTGAGGTGTCCACAACAGATTTCCTTTGATTCTATGGAGTTAGGTTTGCGTGGAGCAGTTTGTGACATCAGAGTTTGACTGCTTGACTTTCAATTCAACTTTCAATGGGGGATTATTTTGAAAAACAAAAAAGACCTTTTCTAAAAACATACGTATAAGTACCATTTTTATTTTATTTATCAAACGCTGTTAAACTGTTTTCCATGAGCAGAAACCACTCAAACCAGATAACCCTATAGATTTTCAATCGGGCTAAGGTCGGGACTGCTCTCAGACCTATTCATAGATGTGATATTAGGTAATTTTAACCATTCCTAAGTTGATGCTGCTTTTTGTAATGGCGCATTGTCTGATAAAAAATGAATTTCGGACCAAAAGTCGTGGAGAAAGAATTCCACTTGGGACTTCTCTCGCTCGGTGAAAGCAGCCAATATCATAACCGATTCTCCGCCCTGCACACGCCGTGAAAGAAATGCTGGTTCTTAACGCCAATCATGCCAGCAGCGCTGAACACCGTTGGGCCGTCCAAATTAAACTGTTTTCGTCAGTAAAAGCGACATGGCTCCAAATTTGACTATCACTAACAAACAAACATCCTCTTCTATCTATATATATAAAGAAGGATGTTTGTTTGTTTGTTTTTTATACAAATCTACAGTTTTATTCCGATCTTGATAAAATTTCGCATACATGACCTTCAAAGCATGAGGAAGGTCACTGTTTACCTCAGATTTCGAAAAAATAATAATTATTGATAAAAAATCGATATTCATGGTTATGGCAGGGCATATTAATGAGAAATATCTCATGACCAACAATGCAAGACAAAGTTTTTGCAACAATGGTATCAACACGCAATTCACAAACACTCTGCACGGACCAACAATATATATCTCATGACCAACAATGCAAGGCAAAGTTTGTGCAATATAGAATTCAATGCATAGAATTTCTGTTTTTCAGGCTTTTCTTAGAAACGAGAATTCTTAGTACTTAACAATTTCTTGAAAATTTTTAAAAATGATCAGTAACTGGAGATAATGAGTTAGCAGACTATTGAGAAAGAGTGAAAGACGATAGAGGAGGCACTCCTTTAGCTCCGTGCTGTACTGAGCAAATGGTAAGCAGGTAAATAGAAGAATCGGCGACCACTAGACTACACAAAGAAATGAATGGCCAGGTTTTGCTTTGAAATTGTATTATCCCGGGTAACGCCGGGTACCTCTTCTAGTTCTTTATATATATAGAAACTTGATGGTCTGTTGCTGACAACACATTTCAGATTGTTCTTTGGTGAACTGGATGAAGCACCTGTAGCACTGGCCAACACGTTTCTGTCTTTCAGCTCTTGTACTGAGCTTTTTCAGCCACCCTGATCGCTGTTTTTCCCATACATTTGTGGGTTAGCAAGATAATTGTAGACTATAGTCTTTGATTTACCAATGAGAGCGGCAATTACACGTTCTGACTTTCCACATTTTCGATATGCATAAAATTGACCCTGTTTTGGTGATCTGTTAATTGTTTGCCAGAACCCATTGTAGACAAATGCAGTATGTGTCATTATAAATATCCAAATTAAACATGTTTATCTTTATGCTACTAGAGTCACGATAAAACAACGAAGCAGCTGATTGGATGCTGGTAAAGTGCGATATCCAGAGTATTCAGTCGTTGGAACAATGATCCAGTCTTTGTCTCGTTTAAAAGGAGCAACCGTGGCTCAAAGGCAATCAATCGTTTGGCGTACTTTAATTGAATTCGATGTTTGTTCTTTTTTCTTTTCCAAGTTTTACACCTTTCGGAAGTTTTGGATGTGTGCCCTACTAGCTTCAAATGGAATTGTGTGTCGAAATCTAGACAATTAAAAGAGACCCCCCTTATTTTTTGTCATCTTCTCTAATTTTAATTACACAATTACAATAGCGCTCAAAAATAATCGACCAATAGCGATGTCGTTTATAACGTCGACCAAATAAACAATCTGAATATACATCTCTGATTTACTACGTTTTTCAAAGTCAAACGATTATTATCATGAGGAGTTACTGAGCAATCATGCATTGGTCCCTAATAAACACTGACTGAGCAGTACTCATGAGATAGCAGGTCGCTGATACGCGATCGGACAGCACGTGTGTTCCACGCCCCCTGGAGGTCTACGCGGCGGCCGCAGTTGTATGCGAGATCTTGTGGGAAGTGATTGTATGTTTAATTCACTCGAAATGCAACGTCACAGTGAGTTGACGACATTCGAACGGGGCATGGTGGTGGGTGCCCGACGCATGAGAAGTTCGACCGGTCGTGCATGAATTCGGCTTCACACGTTCAACCGTGTCTAGGGTGTACCGAGAATGGTTGGAGGAAGGCGTAATAGTCTACAACTGACACCATAGCGGGCGTCCAGCCATCTCGATGACGAATGCTCAACATAGACAGGAGGGCCACAGTGCGACAAATCACGACACAATTCAACCTCGATCAAGCTAGAAACGTCTCCCAGTGGACAATCCGTAGGAACATGTCTTCCCTCAGCTATGGGAGCCGTCGCTCTACGCGGATACCACTGTTAACCCCTCGTCGTCGGACACTCCAACAGTGGCGTAACGTCATATGATCGGACAAGTCACAGTATCAATTGTTCCCTGCCGATGGGAGGCACCGTGTTTGGCGAAGTTAATGAGGCGTGTCAAGAGGACGTGGTCCAGGGCAGTAGGGTATCAGTCATTGTCTCTGACGCTTGCCCCCCCCCCTTCTTCTGGAAAATACGCTGAATGGTCTGCGGTATCGTCAACACCCCGACGACCTTGCCGTCTTTCAAAATGAAAATGCACCACCACATCGCTCCAATATCGCCCGAGAATGGTTCGACGAGCATGTAGTGGAAGTCCAACGACTGAACTGGCTACCCAGAAGCCTTGATATGAACCCTATTGAGCATATCTGGGATGAGGTTGAACTCAGGCTTCGTGCACTAGATCCTCTACCCACGAACAGACCGTAATTGGCTCCGCTCTGCAGACTGTGTTGTGTTATCTGCCTTCGGAAATGTACCAGGAACTTGCAGACTCACTTCCATGCCGTATCGCTGCGCTCCACAGGACCCCGCCATGAATGAAGATAACGACTAATTAATAATTATGGACATCAATAGCACGTGTTCTATAGAAAAAAAACTTAAACGAGGTGTCATGAATGATTAAAACGAATAAATAGTGACTTAGAACTGTTTCTCAAAGTGAGCGATATTGCCTCTTAGGGGGCAGCAGGGTCATCAAAAGGGGCGTTAAGTTGCTAGTGGGTGGTAGGGGGGCATTAAGTAACAAGTGGGCAGTGGGGGGCGGACGAAACATGTGAATGACGTGCAGCTATGATTCAGTTGTGTGAGCTTACATAATTCGGGAAATGATATTTTCATCCTCTGATAGGGATAAAATAAAGACAAATGTGAGTAGTAAAATTACTTTTCGACAGAGTCGCAGTAGAGATTGAGACATTTGTCTGGTCCCACTATCTATGAAATAAAAACGAAATGCGTATGGTCAAGCTGGTATCAATCCGCTTGGAAAAGAAACTGAAACTATTCTAAAGTATTTGAAACTTACAATTTTCTTCATAGAAGTTTGCCGCCAGCATGTTGACATACGAGGCCTCTCCGAAAAGCATCCGGATTTAGGCTACAAAAAAATAGAACTCGCTGCACCTTTTTCCTATCCGGATCGCGTAATGAAATTTGCAGCTTTTAAGGGTGCCGCGTGCAATTGTTGTAACACGCTAAAGCAGAACGTTTTAGTTTTCTCCTTGCGTGGTGAAAATGACAGAATACATTGAGCAACGGCATTGCATCAAATTTTGTTTTAAAATCGGTAAAACCGCAACGGAGTGCTATGAATTGCTGAAACAAGCATTCAGCATCAAGAAAGCGCTCAAAGGAAGGACATTTGAGCATATGGACGTGAGAACACAAAATGCGAAGGCGGAGCTCTTGGCCATCCCAAAGGAGGCATTCCGTACTTCTTTCGACCAAATGAGTTACTGCAGACGGTGCTTATTTTGAAGATGACTAAACATTTATGTGGGTTCGAACCGTACTTTTGTAGCCTCAATCCGGATACTTTCTTGACAGACCTCGTAGGGTCTCCACGGCGTCTTGAAGTCTGCGTTTATGCAGGACTTGATGCTGTCCTCCCAGACCTTTCTTCAGCTGTCTGTGCCTCAGCGCCAGGTCTATGCCGGGTGATCAAACATTTCCCATTGAAATTGCTCAAAAACTGTTGGGTTAGCACTGCAGTAAGCGGTTGTACACTGAATTAGCAAAACTCATGGGATAGCAAGCACATTGATTGATGGGCATGGCTCACGAATTCACAGGGGTAACGGATTCTGGGAATGGACCATTAGACGTTGTGGGAAGAGCTTGGATAAGTCATTAATCAGAAATGCACGTCGTCGCGAGTTGACGTCTTTTGAACGGGGTATGATAGTAGGTGCCCGACGCATGGGATGTTCCATTTCGGCAGTGGTACAGGAATTTGGCTTTCCCTGCTCAACTGTCTCCAGGGTGTATCGGGAATGGCTGGATGAAGGCATCACAGTCCACAACAGGCACCATACCGGGCGTCCAGATGCCCTGAATGATCGTGACCGGCGTCCATACTGGCCGCAATAGAAACGTCTCTCGGTGTACAATCCGTCGGAATCTGCATGCCCTCGGTTTTGGCAGCCGTCGCCCTACACGTGGCTGGACTCTGCAACAGTGGCGTAACGTCATATGGTCAGATGAGTCACGATATCAACTGTACCACGCTGATGGGAGGCACCGTGTGTGGTGCAGACCTCACGAAACGATGGATCCCGCATGCCAACAGGTGGTGGGGCGTCAGTGATGGTCTGGGGTGCATTTTCCTGGTTTGGAATGGGCCCTCTGGTTATCCTGGACCAAACGTTGAATGGTCCACGGTGTCGTCAACCCATCGGAGACCATGTGCACCCGTTTTTGACATTTCAACACCCTGACACGCAGCAGTCTTTCAAGATGACAATGCTCCACCACATCGCTCCAATGTCGTCCGCGAATGGTTTGAGGAGCATGCAGGAGAGGTCCAACGACTGAGCTGGCCAGCCCGGAGCCCTGACATGAATCCCATCGAGCATATCCGGGATGCTGTTGAAGTCAGGCTCCGGGCACTATCATCCGCCCACGAACGGGCAGCAACTATCTTCGGCTCTGCAGACTATCTGGTGTCAACTGCCTCCAGAAGTGTACCAGGGACTTGCAGACTCACTACCATGCCGTATTGCTCCACTCCACAGGGCCAGAGGTGGCCCGACCAGATATTAAGTAACTCTCCCATGAGTTTTGCTAACTCAGTGTATGTAGTCATGAATCAAAACAATTCCAAAAGACAGCATGCCTCGTACCACTAGTTTGCTTCAACAGTCATGTGAAGTTAATATAAGGGTGTTTGAAAAGGTATAATAAAAACTTCTCACACAGGTAGGAGGCAGTAAGGTAACAGATTTGTTAATATATGAGGGGTCGGAATTCGACCATTGCCAAGTTAATGGGGGAGCAAATGACAAGTGATTTGTTATGCAAATAATGGCACAAACACAAACAGGTTGCAGTTCTTTGGCAAGGATCACGTGCTTTTGGAGGATGTGCCTTTGGCTATTCGCATGCAAATAGGGTTCCAAAACGATTGAGCGCCCGCTCATTTTAGCCGTTATGTGCGCAATCATGCTTGGCCTCCTAGCTCACCAAATCTCAATCCGCTAAATTTCTTTTTTGGGGCCACATGATCAGCTGTGTACCGAACACCTGTGCAAGGATTGAAGATCTGGCAGCTCGCATTGCAGTTGTTTTAGACGACATCAGAAAAATGCCCGGAATCTTTGGCCGCATACGGGAGTCCATGTAAAGATTCAGTGCGTCCTTACTCATGTGTTTTCATGTGCGCTCTGATTACTGCTCCCCCCCCCCTCTAACGTTACCTTGGCAATGGTTGAATTCCGACCCCTCATGTATTAACAGAATATGTTCACCTTCAAGCCTCCTACCCGTGTGTGAATTTTGGATTATACCTTTTGAAACACCCTGTATAAAATTATTACAGGATCCAATTGGTAATTTTTGGAGATAATAAATCGTGAAGAATGGAATTAGCATCTTTAAGCACCATATTCCATTTTTTTTGTCTCGGAATAGTATATCTCGCTTCTTGTCGCTCCCTTCTTCCGAACCAGGACTTCCCCGATCCCATGATCTGTGATTGCTAAATGAATACTTATACTCTTTTTGACATTTGCAGAAACCTTAAGACGCGTGGAGGGGGGGGGGGGGATACTAAATTTTGTATACGCTGAGGGGGCGTTCCTAGAAATAAGTTTGAGAAACACTGACTTAGAACGTAGACGAATTTGATTCAGTAGTACCTGTGTGAAAATTTTCAATACTAAGATATGGCATGTAATCTATCTAACAACTCGGACAACTTATCATAAGAGCAGTTACTAATTTCGAAGATGGTCTTTCGGTATTTATAGTCTACTAGAAGAGGTACCCGGCGTTGCCCGGGGTAATTATACTTGGATGTAAACAGAACAATCTCAAAAAATTAAATTAAATTTTGCAATATCTTAAAAATAAACACATGAAAATGCTTAGAATTAATACAGTAAAAATTCTTAATGAAAATTCGAAAAAAATCTTTTTGAAGGCTCACAATGGCTGGACCTCTCCAAGAATGCCACTGCTATTTTAAATAATATCTTACTCACGTAATCTTACCTTAGATGTATACTTAGTGTTGTTGCAATTTCCACTCTTCTCTCGATGTGTTGAAGCAAAATTTGGCCATTCATCACTTTGTGCAGTCTAGCGGTCGCGGATTCTTCTATTTACTTGCTTCCCATTTGCTCAATACATCACGGAGCTAAAGGAGTGCTTCCTCTGTCGTCTTTCCACTCTTTCTCAATAGTCTGCTAACTCTCCATTATCTCCAGTTACTGATCATTTTTAAAGATTTTCAAGAAATTGTTAAGTACTAAGAACTCTCTTTTCTAAGAAAAGCCTGAATAACAGGAATTCTATACATTGTTACAAATTGAAACTTATCCATATTGCATCATCATTTTATGT
>JAHWFO010051506.1:0-11772 GCA_023313115.1 Rhysida immarginata | reverse complement strand
TGATAGGACTACTCACTGAGAGTCCACCCCCGCACGTGGGTGGCACAGTTTTGATATCTGTATATATTATTCAGACTTTCTTTTTAGTAGTTTTGTGTAAAAAATTTTCTTAACTAAAAAAAATTGAAGTATATTGTTTTGAATAATCGTTTCATAATTAAACTTTATGCAGATTTAATATCAATAAAGCAAAAACATTTTATAAAAAATTAGTGCAAAAATATTCCAAAAAAAATAAATTATACAGACTTTTTGGACATATCTTAGGCATGATACACTAATCCTAATTCAGCTAAACCTAAAGCGTTAACATATAGAGTTTTCTTGCAGCAGCAACAACAACAACAACAAAAAACAACCCTAGAATAAGCCTGCCCTAGAATGTTGCTAGAGTATTTGGAGAACGGCAAGAAACAAAAAAATATGTATCCAGAAGAAGGTCTGTGGCCAGAAACGCCGGGTGTGCGTTGTTTAATTGAGCGTTCACAGGAAAAACTATTATTAAAATGGGCGCATCTCGCTTAGGTGTCCTTAAGTTGGTCGCTCATGAGACTGCTGAGCAAGAAAAAAGGTCGCTCACTATCGGTTAGTTTTATTGTTCTTGTTTTAAGGACGTAAAATTGATTCGATTCATTGATTGACTGAAAATTCGCACCCATCAATCATTTTGAAGCTAATGAATAATGAGAATTAGCATCGTGGTGTTGATAAAATGAGAGAGAATCGACTGAGCATTCGCTATATCTTCGCTCAGTTTAACAGCGACCCAGATGCTCGATATTAATCAAAAATGAGCATAAAATCAAAGAATCGTACAACAGAGAGTCAAGTCCAATTAAGGAATGCCAAAGAACATTTCTGAACGCCCTATTCGCCAGACATTGGGAAGATCGGGTGTCCATAAGCCTCGGCTCCTACTGTTGTACAACCCATTCCTTGCAGCCAAACAGAAAAATTCGCTTTCAGTGAGCCTATGAACGCGGCCATCTTACGACGACTGAACATTGCATGGTAGAGTCAGGATATGTCGTCACCAACATTAGACAATGGATCATGACAACCTTGCAGATGGGTGGATGATCGATCATGGTGAGGGGAATAAATCCGTGGTAATAATTATATCAATGGGATTTGCTCCATGCCATAAGGTTCGATTAGTGCTCGATTAATAATTTTAGTGAACATGACAAAGAGTTTAGTCTTTTTCCATGGCCATGGATATATCCAGATTAGAATCGTAGAGCATCCTTAGGATGAGGTCGGCGATCTAATCTGTCACAATTGCCTGAGTTTCTGAAACATTTCAAGACTGTTTGCAGAAACTTGAGAAGTCAATGACTCGACAAATTCGAGCAGTAAAAGCGCCTAGAGGGGTTCAACGTGAAATTAAGTGCTGCGTCTAATAAATTGGCTACTTAGTGTATATTCTTTTTTTGTTTGTTTGTTTGTTTGTTGATACTTTTAAAGCACACGAAATCATTATTAAATAGTCCTTGCCGGTTTTGCTTTTCTTATTTTTTTAAACATCTTTGAAATTATTAAAAAATTAAATTTATAATTATAAATCTGCGATGCATATTATGAAAATCAAAAAAAAACTTTTAAAAATTTCTCTTATTTCTAAAAAGTTTTTATTCTTGGATCATTTTATATTTTTTAAATCGGGGGTTTTGGCCATTCTGAAAAATGAAATGTGCATTACTTTCTTTAGAATTCATCATATGCGTTATTTCAAAATCAAAGTCTAAAGAGAAACATAACGCATGATAAAGAGCCGAAAGAGATAATGTGTAAAAGAAATTGTGTAAAATATAAAAAAGAGCGAGCCATGTCTAGAAATTTACGTAGAAACTGCGCCTATCCTTTTACAAAAGAAACACAATTTCAAAAGCTCTTTCTGGAGTACTTTGACAGATGTCACTAAACTGAAAGAAAACGCATTAACGATGAATTATCCTCTATCAACGGTGTAATTTATAGTCTGCGACGTATGATTAAATTTCGAATTTATAAATGCTATCGTAATCTTTCCGTATGTTTTGCAGCTGCTATTTTTGCAGCCTATGGCGAACTGCTCGGCATTCAATAAGAAGGCAATTTATTTCTCTTCAGCGAAAATGTAGCGCCAAAACGCAAGAAGCGACGCATTATAGACATTCCCAGGGAAATTGTCATTATATTTTAATAAAGGAAAAAAATCTCATTTGCCAGGCAAAAATCGGTTTATGCTTGATTTTTCAGTAGAATTATCGCTGCTAGGCATGCGCAGAACAGTCATTTTTAAGCAAACGATTAGCGCTTCTCATTGATTTAGCGCTACGAAAATTTTGAGCATCTAAGGAAGCGTGTTAATTTACAATACAGAATCATTCCTGTGTGAAACCTGAGAAGTTTGTTCATTATAAATAGAAACTCATATTGGTAAGAACATAGGGATTCTGGCATTGAATGTCGAAAATTCTGGCCATTACCAATTAAAATGGAATCTATACTTTAACATAAAATTTCTGTTTTGTTGTTAACTATTATAAAGTTATAAATACCTTAACGGCTGTATTATAAATTTAATTTTTGAATCGGTATTAAAAATATTGCAATCAATAACACTGGTCAACACACATTTTGCCTCCAATCATTTAAAAGTCATTTTATGGTAAATTTGTTGCACTGATTCCGAATATGAGATTAGTTTTTTTCAAATTGGCTCTAGTTTTTGAGATATTTAATATAGTTCATTTTCTACGTTTCAACGTGTATATTTATTCAGAGAACTGCAACTTTGACAAACGTAGGTTTTCTGGACTAATTTGAGTGTGCTGATTCCATATCTGAACTCTAAATTTTTCTATCACGTCAGGATGTTAAGTTTCAGTGGTGTAAAACAGTCTCCTGATGTCAAATTTAAACAATGGCTACCATTAAAATTTAAACTATTTTTATAACTCGAGATCTTGACGTGATATCTATATTGGAATTCAGATTTGGAATCAGCACGCTCAAATTAGTCTAGAACACCTATCTTCCCCGGTACCAAAAATGTTGTTGACCAGAGCTATTGGTAGTCATTTTATTATGTACACAATTGTTTTTACATATTACAAAAAACTAGAGCCAATTTTGTATTTTCACAGTCATATTCGTGTTCAGCACATTCAATTCATTAAGAAATGGTTATTTTCATATCGGAGGCAAAAAAGTTTTGAAAATTTGTTGCCCAGTATAATTGCTTGCTTTTATTAACGTTAACTATATGCTGCTATTGAATATGCTATATGCGCAAAATGATATAGTTATACTTTAAAGGCTAATGCATTTTCTATTAGCAAAATATTGATTTAAGCGAGTTTAAACAGCAAAAAATATTCAATATTACTTCATAAATATATAATTCTATACATTTAAGTTTAGAATCGATAAAGCGGCATGAAAAATTTACGTCTTTATTATAATTATAGTTTTTTTTCCTTGCATTATTCTCTTTATTTTCACTGTTACGGAAATTCAGTGCCCTTTTCTTTATAAAAAATAGAAAATATTTTATTTCTCTGGAGGAACAGTTTTCTTTCCCCTCTTTCTCGCTCATTTTTCATGTGTTTTTTCTTCCTTTCTCTCGTGTCTCTTCATCTATCCCATTTCTCTCTTTCTCTCCTTTTTCCTTCCTCATATATGCTCTCAATCTCTCGTCGCTTTTCTTCTGTTGTATAACCTCCTATTGAGGGGCGGAGTGAGCGTCGGCAGTGCAAGCCTTCAACGCCGCTGCCATTTTCCTGTGAATTGGTCTGGAAAATGCACAGTCCCCTCAGATATTGCAGTCAGTTTGATGCGCGTATCTGAGAACCGGGCGTCGAGAATAGCAGCGCTTGCAAACATTATTTCCCTTTTGCCTTTCTATCTTCTTCCAGTCGCGCATTGCGATCGTCTCTCTTTCTCGTTTTTTCCTTCTTCTCCTAGCTTCTCCCACGCCCCACCCTCTCTCATCTTCTACTTCCTCGCCTATTTACTCCAAGATGGGATACCTCAGTCATTACTTGATGCGTGTCGTTTGATTTAAGCGAATGTTTTCCTTCTTTGAAAAGAATCGTTCCCTCCTACTCTTATTATATATATGTGAGGGTGTGTGTGGTTATTTGTCGGTATGTCCGTTTCACTCGCTGTATTTCAAAAGAACTTAAAATTATCCAACATCATGTCTGTTCAATGTTTATGTTATTATATTAAAGAGTGAATACTTAAATCAGAATACAAACAGATGCCTTTATAGGCAGTAGATATCCTCTGAAAAGTAAGAAATAGGACACACGAAAGAAGAAGTGAAATCTTTTTTCTTGCTTATTTTAATCTCTTAATTAACGTAGTTGTGTATGCAGTAAAAATCAGCATCCAATGGTTATATGAATACGAGATGGTATCAAAAAGTTCGCGGACTAGCTCTGTTTGAAAAAAATTACTTACTTAACTTAGAACACCATCTCTTTCGAAATACTCACCTTTGCGCAGCAATGCACTGATCCCAGCACTCCTGCAATTTCTGGAATGCGGCTTCGACGTCATCTTTCATAAGAGAGTCGAGCACCTTCTACGATTCGCGCTGGTTCACGGCAACGGTGTTAACGCGGCGAGCTTTGAACTGGATTTTCGTGGAAAAAGAACTAAATCTAAGTTCTAACTAAATCAAATCCGCAAGAACTAAATCTGGCGAATAGGGTGGGTGCTTTTGGCTTGGTTCAGGGTGCCTTGTCATCGTGGAGAGTCCAATTTTCGTGTCCCTCAAATCCGGCCGCTTTCGCCGAACGTTCTCACTCAAACGTCTCACAACGCCACAGTATAACTCTTTGTTGACGGTCTGGCTCTGAGGGACAATGCCACAAATGTGGAAAAAGTTTTTCAATGCCGATTTCCCCAAGTTTAACGCAAAATTTCACGTTGGCTCTTCGTTCCAACTTGATGCCCATTACGTAATCGCAGACCAGCATACGCACGTGATCACGTAATAAAAACACCAATTTAATAATTGCCGATATATACAAAGCGACATCATTTGGCACACTGCTTTGTGGTATCATTCATTGGCGCGCTAATGAGTTAGTTGGGAACTTGTTGATACCATACCGTCTCGTTTACGGACAAAATAATGATATTAAGAGAAGCTGAGGCTAAAGCATGTCCAGTATATAATGAAATGACCATTAGATTTTTTTTTGCTTTTACCATTAGCAATCTTTATTCGTAATGGATTAATTGCCACATTATCCCTGAAGAATGATTAAGTTTATTTTTAAATTAAAAGTATTTGATTCTTCTATATTAACACGCTCCCCTGTTTCTCAAAATAACTTAAATTTACAAAACTTGGTTACGTCAGTGAGAAGCGCTAATTGCTTGTTAATTTAATTCATTTTGCGACATTTTAAATACAAATTGAATTTGAAAAAATTAACTTCTTCTTGAGAGACTGCTTACATTTTAGGCGCTAAAGTTCTCTTTGCATAGAAATAATAAGACAAACAAATTATAGGTACATCATTTATAAATTCGAAATGTAATTGTACAGACATGTAAGTTACGCCGTGAGAAACAGAAAAGTCCAACCTTCTACGTTTTCATTTATTTTTTGATATCTACTGAAACACGCCTACGTGAAGGTTTTTAAAATTGTCTTCCCAAGTTAAAACAATGGGAGCGTCGCTTTGCGATCGCGAAAGCAAACTACAAAAGACTTTAAAGCAACGTTTTCTTTTTCGCTCATTTGAGAAACTTTTCTTGCTACACTAAACTATTTAAAGGAATAAATTTTTTACTTCTTTAAATACTTTGCACCGATAATTTGTCGTTTTACATAATTATTAATTATTTATGATACGTATTAATTAATTTAAATTGTATATTGTATTTTTAATGAGATGCTTATAAAGGATTAAAATTCATAATTTTAATTACATATGAATATTCAATAACAATAAATATTCAAATGAATATTCAAAGTTGTTAAATAATACAAAAAAAAAATATACGATGAGATCAAAAATTGTAAGAATTCTAACTTGAAGTAACAGTCGTCACCACAAAGACAAATTAATAAAAAAATTGTTTAATAACCAAAATACTGTCCGTTAGGGAAATTACAGCATAATATGATTTTCCTATATATAGTTCATCAAATTTACTAAAATTTTCAATATATCTGTATCAAAAATAAATAGCAAAATTATATCAACATCCTAAACATTGAAAATCCTAATTTTATAAAAAATAAATTTCTATATAAAATTTTATTTTATTTTATTTTATTTTTTAAATTTTATTTTAAGATAAGGATACAATATGACAGAGTAGACCAAAGTGGGCTAACGAAGTCAAAAACAAAACAATAATAAGTAATAAAGCAGTCATTCAAAAGTAGGTTATAAATAATTAGGAACAGTTAAGATCAAAATAACTAAAATAAAATACAACAAACAAAAACAATAAACCAAAATTAAAATTAAAATTAAAAAAATAATAAGATGGGAACGCGGGACATATATTAAATCCCATACAATTGAGTAACATAATTAACGTATACCTCTTAACAACAGGATAAATAATCCTTCGTATCAATATAAATACTAATAATGGGAATAATCATCCCATATGGTAAACTAAAAATACTATTGATGAAAAATAGGAAAGAAAATTCCACAGCCTGGGATTGAACCAGGAACCTTCTGCTCAACGTGCAGATGCGCCAGCCAATTGCGCCACTGCGGACATGGGCTGGCTGGAGCAGTACCCAGTTCGCAGGCTGGGACTATCTTTCCTACTGGCGTAATAATCGTTAAAGAATAATAATTGGATGTTCTATGAGGATTTTATACACGCCATACCTCAGATGTTTAAATTATTGATGAAAAATAGGTATGGCGTGTATAAAATCCTCATAGAACATCCAATTATTATTCTTTAAAAATACTAGCTATCTAATCAACTGACAAGCTAAAAAATAAACTGATCAATTAAGATGCAGTTATAATATGGCTATATAAAACTCTGTTTCCCAGGAAAAACCTAATAACTTAGTAGCTCCTTTTTTACCATTATATGAGACAAATGCCAAATATCCATTTGAACAGAGAATAATAATAGACATATATTCATTAGAACAGAAAACCAAGTTCTAAAAAGATTAAAAAAAAATTAGGACGCCTTAATCCTAATTAACAGAGAAGCAATATGTATTTAGCATTCTGCAGAACATAGAATATGTAAGGGCCGAACTAATATCAGAAGGTAATTGTGCCCAACTTTTCACCCCTATGTTAGAAATACAGCAGCATCTATAATTTGGTTTGGTTAACGGTAAACTAATACCATTAGAAGATCTAGTAAAGTGCTTGTGCTTTTCGTAGTTACGAACAATGATTCTGAGAGTTTATACAATAGCAAAGAATGCTGAGTTTTATAATAAACGTGCATATATTGTTAGAATACGCATAGAAGAAGAATAAGAAGAAACAGAAGAAATTTTAGAGATTCCAAGTAAAATCCGTAAAAACCACTTTTGAAGTTTAGAGATTCGATTAAGATTAAAGAAGTAGAGGATCCCAAAAAAATTAAAATCCCATTATCAAAAAAATTTATATAACAAGTTTCGAAATTAATGTTATAAATTCAAAATAGAATGACTCATAATAAAAAAAACACATCCAATAGAAACCTATAGCTAGATAACTTTCTTTCCGATAAAAATTTGATTTGACTATGGCATGAAATAAATGTTGAATAATTTTTTTGTGGGAGGGTTACCTTATCAAGATCGTAACATGTGCTGAATAGTACTCGCATGAATGCAGGGATTACGATGTTGACTGCGTAACGCGGAAATTACTCGTTAGAATTCGATCAAATTTTAACGGTATACACAGTTTTATGCACCCTATTATTCCCCCAAATTTCATTATCCTAGGCTTTAGAGAACCTAAGTTATTAACTTGTTGATCTTGGTGGTAGCATTTTTATTTCTGTTCATATCTTAGTTATCGTTCAAATTCGGACCCACGTTCATATGAACGTTTTTGCTTAGAATCAGCCATACTATCTCCCCTTCAAGTTTGTACAGACCGTTCAGATACACCCTGTACGTTTAAAATTGTAATGTACTTTCGTTCTTCTTCTTCTTCTTATTATTATTATTATCATTATTATTATTATTATTAATTATTTTGATTATGCAGAAAAAAAATAATTTTCATATAAATAAGACTTATAAAATTGCCCTAAAGCTTTCTTTGCAATATGAAGCATATTCACATTTTTTGTCAATTCCCGTGTCAAAAATTGCGACGAAGGAACTACCGTATGTGTGATAGCGTTTTCTTTTTATTTGGGTTACCAAATCCTGTAGGGACGTCGATATTTTATTTAAAGCTCTCCTAAGGGTGCAAGCCGGAAAAAAGCTTGAAAAATGCAGCCTACTCTGTTCCAAATATGAAGACAGCCATAGCCCTCCCGCCCCGGCGCCCCCCCCCCCCCTAGAAGAAAATTTCTGCCAACCTACTGACATTACAATTCCTGATAATAGTCATTCTTATATATGTCCAAGGTGAACAGTGTTCAAATTTTATCGACAAATTCAAATATTCACACTGCAAAATTTCGATCATGATCGAGAACAGATGATGATAATTGGCGCTTTTAGCATTATCCCTTTACTGATAGGCCTGCTGACCTGTGTCGGATTAATCTCCGAGAGGGCCCGAAACATAAATCATAGGTAAATTCATCGTCTCTCTTGGGCCCCTTTTCACCCAATATCCATTAACTTTTTTCACTGCTGCAGACCCAGCCTTCTCTGATTATCAAATTCCCTTCTTTCTTGTTTCGGTTTATAGCTAATGTTCTTAAACAAAAAGAGTTCAATAAATAACTAATCATACCAAAATTATTTAAATTTCACTAATAATTCTAAAATAACTCGAAAATATTTAGTGAAGTGGCGAGGACTGTGAGTCTCTGGGAGGGCTAACTCCTGGGAGTCAGTCGACCGTGAACGTGTAAGGATTTGATTAAGCTATGGGAACATGTCTAATGATAACGGTTTACTTATTCACGTTCCGTTGACACTGCATTTCTCATCATAAGCAAGTCGATCATGATCAAGTGTGAACCGGAGAAGGCGTACTAGAAGATAGATTGCTTAGAGCGTTCACTCCAGTAGCGAATAACATTTTCTTTGTTTATAGGGCAATAGCTTAATTATATTTAATAGTTTTCTTATTTAAAATTTTATATGTGTAATAAGAGTCAATAATATTTTCGACTGCTCAGCTGCAATTTACGCCCAGTTGCAATTTATGCGATGATTTTAAAAGGAAATCAGTGTAATATTGGCGTGGAAATTTTTATTAACGTTCTACAGTTCTATATCTTAACAACACCTGAATGGTATTTTATTAGCGCATTAAATTTTCTCTGTAAATTATCCTTCATCAGGAGATTTATACGCCGTTGCTGAAGAAGTTTCGAAATTTGACGTTCTAAAAAATTTTGATATTCCGCTTTCTGAGTGATGCAAAACAGTCGACTGTGGAATTGTTGCTGTTCACTTTCAATGCCGTTTCTGCAAAAATGATCGGCACCAGATGCTGCGGGGGTGTATTCTTGTTATTAGCCATAAAAGCTCGCGTGCAATCTTGTAAATTTACAGTAGCACGTGGATATTTCAGTGGGCTGTTTTACAAGCGATTTATGAGGCTCTTTAAATTGAAGTTATTGCAGAGTAAACGTTGAGTGAACAACTGCCACTTTAACGGCAAATCTCGTACAAATATGAAGAGGATGAATTCGAAGGTAAGAGGATTATGGGCGATTAAAAGCGAAACTGTTTTGTTACGTTTCTGTCTCCTTCGATAATTACCTGGCAGTCAGCTCCCATTGTTTTAATAGCTTTGGAAACAAGACCAGTGCACTGGATTAACCTCGCAATATAATAATAAAGCAACAGGTGCGACGGCTTTGTAAACTGTTTCCAATTATGCCGCGAAACCTTTAAAGAGACGGAGAAAGTGTTTACCATTCATTGGTTGTGATAGTAGGTTTGCAAAATAAAATATCAGTAAAAGTTATTCAACTTACTGGAATAGTATCTTTTATGCTTTTATTATTCTAATTAATAAGCATAAGGGAAAAATTGCTTAAACAAAATCTCAGTTTTATTGAAATAACTAGCTGATATGCTGTTTGTTTGATTAAATTTTGCAATATCTAAATTTGAATATAAATGAAAACTCTTAATAAAGTATATATTTACTTCGGAAAAACGAAAAGAATCTTTTAAAGTGCTCGCATTGGAATTTTTGTGTGTCCAATTGGGTTCGTCCAGGATAATTCGACATTGCATCCTTAACATTTTATAATATCAAAGAAAGGCTATGAGTTTTGAATTATTCCTGTCAATATTAAAATATACTTCGTAGATGGATTGAGAGAGGTGAGGAACTCTGTTTACAGCGTCATCAGCATCCCTCATCAACATGTAACCGTTTCAATAGAGTTGTATTCAGTCAGAGAGCGTGGAATCATGTCCTGAATGTGGTTGTTTATATTAACAGTATCAGTTTTAGCAGCAAAGATTGCCCTTTCACACAATCGCCGGGCAGGTGGCCGAGAGGGCTAGGGCGTAGGCTTTCTAGTTCTCGAGTCCGCCTGGCTGTGGGTTCGAATCCCGTCGTGGGCATGGATGTTTCTGTTTGTCCCGGGCAGCGTACTGTTATCACTTGTGTAAAAGGCACAAAATGACCTAAGTAGTCAACGCCTTAATTTCTAGAACCCCCCCCCCCCGGTTCACACAATCAGTTGAGATTTTTATAATTTTCTAATATGTTTAGATAAATATTATCTATAACTTCTCTAAAGCAAGTTAATACATTATAAAAACCAAATGAAAAATCAAATTTTCTGTAGTTATTAGTTCATGAGAGAAAATATCTTCATCTTTTCAGCAAAAGCTTGAGCAGCTCTACGCCCTTGAAGATGTACTCTCTTATTTGTTTTAGAATAATTTCTTACATCTCTCCAAAGAGTTTAATACAAAAGAAATAATAATAATGTATTTATTTATTTATTACTTTTTATAACTATCCCCCTTAAAACGTGAATCATTAAGGCAAGCATTGTAACTGACAAAAAAGACAGACCCTGACACTGAATAGTCACCTGAACTTATTAGTCGAAGCAAGAACGTAACCTTCATTGTTTCTAACAAACGAACAAATACTGATTGCTAAAATCCAAGATGGAAACAAAAAAATATTACATTGTTGCTTGGACCATTGATATCTAATACTACTGGATGGCTCACTCAAGGCGAGTTTGCATGAAAAAGATTCTGTCTGAAATTGGCCATTGTTATCTGACACAACAAAGAGTTTGCCATTGTTATCTGACACAATTAACCGATGACCTTTGAGGACGCGATTGCAATGAGATTCAGTGAAATTCTAAATAAATGCATAATTTTCTCCACGTAGCACATTTTATCTTATTTTTCAATTAAAATTATGTAAAGAGACATAGTCATAGACATCTCCAAAGTTCGTAAAATTAGCATACATAGCCTATCGTTGGTATTGGACAGGCATAACACAACTACTCGATAATCTTAGAGGACTTGGTATTTTTTGCCAGAAACATTAGCTATTAAGTCAGCCATCCAGTAGTATTAGATATCAGTGGCTTGGACTAAGATGGTCAGTGGCTTGGACTAAGACGGTGCGCTGAAACGTCATAACATTGTTA
>JAHWFO010051504.1:0-12662 GCA_023313115.1 Rhysida immarginata | reverse complement strand
ATTATTATTATTATTATTATTATTATTATTATTATTATTATTATTATGCATTATCTATATTAAAACAAAAAATATTTTTCAGGATTGTTTAATAAAGCTTTTTCAATGAGTGGCAGTCCTCTATGCCCATGGGCACTCCAGAAAGATCCCGTTTATTGGACCAAAAAATTAGCAACAGGTGTAAATTGCCCATCATCGAATTCAGAAGAATTGGTTAACTGCCTTCGAACAAAATCAGCGGAAGAACTCATCAAAAATATTGAACTTACTGTAAGTTGGTAACCACTATATTATTAAGAGTAAAAAATAATGTTAAGGCATCGTTATCCAACGATAAAAAGGTTTTAGCAACAAATGTTACGAGCGGTAGCGGCTCGTGACTATAATAAGTGGAGGGGCACAAATACAAAATTTCAGGTTCTTAGGCCTTTTCGTACAAAAGTTATAGCTTGATTTGTATTTGGAGCCTCGCGGCGCCTGCCGAGGCCTCAGAGGACTATATCAATTTTAGTATGTAATAGCTAAAATTTTAAGCAGCACTTTATAAACATAAAACATTTCAGGTTTCTGGACTTCTGGTTTAAAATTTATAGCTTGAAATGAGGCCGCCAGGAGCTCCAACGCCTTTACTAGTCTCCTTGTATATTGTCTGTAATTTTTAAGTAACGCACTGTAAAATATAAAACTTCAAGTTCTTAGGCCTTTTTATTATTCAAATGTTAGAACTAATTTGTGATTTTGGCTTCAGGGCCCCTTTAGAGACCTAAGAGCCTTATACCATTTTTCGTGTATCATTAGCTAAATTTTTTTAGTAAACTACTATAAGTATACGAATTTTCAGATTTTTAAGCCTTTTCGTTCAAACATTATAGCTCTGTTTGTGTATAAGAGCTAAAATTTTAAGTAACACATTATTAATATGCAAGAATTCAGATTTCTGGACTTCCGGTTCAAAATTTATAGCTTTATTTGTGACTGGGGGCTCAGGGCCCCTGTCGAGCCCCAAGAGCCTTATACCAGTTTTTAGTATACCTGGTATATTAGCTAAATTTTTAAGTAATTTTTTATAAGTAAACAAAGTATCTGATTTCTAGACCTTTTCGTTTAAAAGTTGTAGCTTTGCTTGCATTCGGGGCCCGTGGGGCTCTGCTGGGGCCTATATCACTTTTTTTGTACGAGGGCGTATTGAAAAGTAATGCCTCCATGACTGTAACTTTTTTTATTTATTAACAGATTTTCAAAAATTTTTTTTATATCTGATACATTTGTCCTCTATGTAATGCACTGTTCACTTTTTGGCATAGTCCCCATCCCTTTCCACGCATTGTGCCAACGCATGACTAATCGGGTGAACTCGTCGGAGAGGAATTCCCGGGTTGTTGTCGACACGAGGATTGAATGGCATCTTTCACCTCGTCGTCAGAACGCAACTCATGTCCCTTAAGGTGTTCTTTCTTCTTTGAGAAGTGGTGAAAGTGGCAAGGTAAAAAGTCTTTCATTTTTGAACTGCAGTTTTTCATCTTTGAACTGAAGGCGCTGCAACGCCTCTGGTGTGTGCCGATCGTGTGTGAACGGTCGTTATCGTGTTGCCGAAGAGGGTCCAAAGCTGCCATTCAATCCTTATGTTGACAACAACCCCGGAATTCCTCTCTGACGGGTTCACCCGACTAGTCATGCGTTGGGCCAATGCGTGGAAAGGGATGGGGACTACGTCGAAAAGTGAATGGTGCTTTACATAGAGGACAAATGTAAGTATCAGATATAAAAAGAATTTTGAAAATTGGTTAATTAATAAAAAAGTTACAGTCATGGAGGCATTACTTTTCAATACGCCCTCGTATATTTGCAATATTTTTTTAGTACCACATTATGAATATACAAAATTTCAGGTTCCTAGGCCTTCCCGTTCAAATGTTATAGCTTCAATTGTATTTGGTGCCTCGAGGCCCCTGGCAGGGGTTCTAGAGGCTTATATCAACTTCCTTCTATATTGGCTATATTTTTTAGTACCAAACTAAAAATTTACAAAATTTTAGGTTTCTAGACCTTTCCGTTATAACTTGATTTGTATTTGAGGCCTTGACGTCTTCTGGCGGGCCCCATAGGCCTCATCACATTTCTTGTATATTTGCTATATTTTTTTAGTACCACACAATAAATATACAAAATTTCAGGTTCCTATGTCGTTCCGTTCAATTGTTATAGCTTCAATTGTATTTAGGGCCTCGGAATCTCCGGCGGGCCGTAGAGGCTTATATCACTTTTCTTGTATATTGGTGTTATTTTTTTAGAACCGCATTACAAATTTACGAAATTTCAGGATTTTTGCCCTCTTTGTTCAAAAGATAAAAAAGAAACCATGAAATTCATACAAGTGGCTCCTGAGGGGCCCCGGGCCACCCTAGAGGATTCGCTATATTCTTTGCACCGTCCTCTGTATAGGGATTACGTGTGTACAAAGTTTCAAGCCTCTAGGTCCGTCCTTTCAAATGTTATGGCATCAAAATCTTACGAGCAGTAGCGGGAGGATTCGCTATACATTTACTTCAAATAGAGTTCTTTAAATTCTGACGTCAAACAGTCGAATCTGACTTCAAACAGTCAAGCTCTGACGTCACAAATTGCTCAAACGCAATCAAAAGTCCATATACTTGAAAGGAAGTCAGTTGGGAAAACCACAAAAACACATGGTTTGGTCCACCCTAGAGGAGTCGCTATATTTTTCACTCCGTCCTCTGTATACATCTGTACCGTCGTTAATAGGGTTTTAGAATCATTATTATGAGAGAATATTTAAATGAAGTAATTCTTAGATGATATTATTGCAAATTAACTGAAAGCATATTGCAAGATTTTTACTTATACTAGTGAAATAATAATTCTACAAAACTGCTATGAATAACAGCATGCTTTCCACACAGCTTAGGAAGCACTGAGCTCGCTAATGCCAGTGGAAGATTTAATCAAATGTGAAATACACTTAATGCAACGATTCTTATAATGTCCACGTAATTTTGTGGAGAAATATACAATAACAGTTAATGTTAAATTTATTTCGAAATGGTTTTGTCACGTACTTTTGTAGACAATGTGAGAGAGAAGACGATGGGAGGATTTAAATAAGATATATATAAACAATTATTGAACTATGTGAAAAAAAAACTTAATAATTTTTGAACAATTGGCGAGATTCAGTTATAATTTGGAGGTTGAATGCAGGTGATGTTGGGATTTTTTTGATCATGTGCATTCGTATTGTTGTTCATTTTTCTTTGAAAATGATCCCATGCCTATTATCTATAGTTACCCAGATTTCGAAAAGGTGTGGTTCATGCAGGACGGAGCACAACCCCATCGGACCAATAGAGTGTTTGAAGTCTCGGAAGAGCACTTTGGAGAGCGCATTCTGACTTTGAGGTACCCAGAAGGGGAATCGCTTGGCCGTCATATTCTCCTGATCTCAACCCTTGTGACATATTTTTGTGGGGCACTAATAAAGACAAAGTTTACGCAAATGACCCCGTAACCATCGCTGAGCTCAAAACAGCCATTCTGGAAGTCATCGAAAGCACTGATGTCTCGACATTTCAGCGAGTTTTGCAGAATTTTGCTCTTCGTATGCGCTACATCATAGTCATTGATGGCAAGCATATCGAACACCTCATAAACTAAATCCGAATATCTGTAGTTACTTTTAACATAAGAATAAAATTTTTGAACTTAGTAGTTTTTGAAAATTTGATGTTTTATTTCATATAGATCAATAATTGTCACCCTGTATGTATACAACGTGTTGTAAAAGTCCGAGATTTCAAAGCTCCGTAGCTCATGGGCTGATTCAAGTAAACGATATGGGGACATGGTAATGAACAGAGTCCCTATCCAAATTTTCACCTGCTTTACAAACGTTCGACATCTCCTCCCGTGGTGATTCGCCAAACGTCAATCTTATAATCTAGCTCATTCCAACATACCAGCGTCGATGGGTACTTTATCCTTAGTTCTTTGACAAAGCTCTGGTAAAAGTCACATGGAGTGAGGCCAAGTTATATGGGAGGGCAGGTAAGAAGAGTTGAGTCCTCGTCTTACTTTTGAGACCAATCCAACACTGAGTTAAAGTGGCATGGAGTAACTCGTATGTTTCCCTCACCCGTTGATATATTAGGATAAATTTACAACCTGGCCACAGCTGCGATATCTTTTCGCGCACTCCATGCAATCATAAGTTATTCTCGAAAGAATTAATGGAAAAATATTTTCAAGACTGGAGGGCTGCACCCCCAGACCCCCCGCCCCATCTAACAACTGCTAAATTTCCATTTTTTCTATTGATAACCGAGAACATCGCACAGTAGTGGCTGTGGGCACTTAGTCAAATCTAATCAAATATTATTACTTTTTATACGTAATTTGCTCCTGGAAGGCCAGACCAAATTTGGTATACGAATATTAGTAGTAGAGAATGAGTTGTACCTACAGCCAAAATGGGAATTACAGCAACACCACCTCTACTCAAATCAATTTTCTTCATCGCGATAAAAAAAATAAAAATAGAACTCAGAGTTGTAAGAACCTGAGTTCTATTTTTATTATTTATTTATTTTTCCAGGGATCTTTGTCTCGTTGTCCTTTTTTCTACATCTATCATCTCGATATAAAAACAAATGAAAATATGTATTGTTCTATAATATCCCGAAGGGCCTTATGCAACACGATGTACATAAAATTCAAATTTTATGTTTATTTTTATATAAATAAATCCTCACCGTTTCTAGGATATCGTGTCAAAGTATACCTTTAAGACTAGCGGAAACCTACATAAAAATTTTACACGCGTTCAATTTTTTTTTTCTTTTAATTTAATCTTAACAAGCCCCATCATTACAAGCCCCGATATGTGAATATTGAAAGAGGTAAGAGTGAAAAAGGTCTGTTCCAAGCGGGTTCCGAGGATGTTGGCTGATGCCCAGAGAGAAACTAGGGAAACAATGTGTAGAAAACTTGATATAGTACGAGAATGGTGAAACAGCAGGAATATCTTTATAGGTATGAAGATGACGATTGTCAAACAGTGTCTCAGAGCGCCACTCAAAATTTTACCGTGCAGACATATACCGGGTGAATAAAAAAGTCCCGGAACGATCTAATATCTCGAAAAATATACGTCTTGTCAAAAAAAGAAAAAATACGCATCCAATATGTTTTGAATGCTATTTAATAGTGCCAAAATTGCCCCCTTCGTTCCTCGTAGGGGGTGGGGTGGGGGTCGACTTTGAAATTTCAAATGGGAACTCTATTTTCAATGATATTTTCAGATTGTATACAACATTTGAGAAATATTGTATTCTTGGTCTTTTTTTTTAATTGATACAACCGTTTAGAAGATAGAGGCACTGAGAGTGTAGAACTTTTAAAGTTTTGAACCAATTTTATCGATGAAGACAAAGAGATAGAGGGTGGGTTTTAGAGATATTCCTATTCTACTTTTTGATGTTTTTTAAGAATCCGAAGTCAGAATTTCAAAAAAAACAAAAAATTTTTATATACACGCACAGATTCTGCCTCCATAGGACTGCTGCTCCTAAGACCGTCCTCGTGTACTAAATTTGCCCAGAAAACCCAAATTAACAATATATTGCATTTTTAATTTGTACAGATTTTCCATCTGATTGTATGTTCCGTAACGATTTGTGGTAATAATACGAAAGATGATCGAGTGAAATCCATAGGAAAATGTAGGTGCTGCAATTGTCAGACTTTTTCACGACAATGCTCGGCGTCTGTCTGGGAAAAAATTTAGGAATTGGGCTGCTCAAACATTCACACTACAGTCTAAACCTCCCACCATCTGACTCACGTCTTCGGGCCAATGACGAAATTCCTCAGAGGCTAACGCTTTGGTTCGGTTTGTGGCTATACAACGAGAAAACGGAGTTTTATGAACGAGGTCTATTGAATCTGGTGCGACGATGGGAGACTTAGTGCGTATGTGTCGAGAAAACTGTGTCGAGAGACTTAGTGCGTATGTCGAAAAACAGGTAAAACCTGCATTTTTTCTTGTGCATTTTTAGCACATTTTCGTAGAAAAGCGCTTATGTGATCGGTTTGTCCAGCTGTCCGTCCGTCCGTCCGTCTGTAGACAATCCCAACAATGCAATAAAGAGAGTGCAAATATTGAATTTCTGGAAGACACGAATTATCCTTGCGTTGGGGGAAAACGAGCACATCGGTTCGGCTCTGCGCGTGCTTTAAACATTTATGAGATGGTGCATGTGAATGATGATTATTGAAAGGGCAGAACGGTCTCTAAATCAAAAGAATTTTATTATTCGTATGGAGCTTATTTTTATTACGATAACTTGAAAACGGATTAACTTTTTCACACTGTGTTTTCACCAATCCATTAATATGGGACAGAGCACACGAAGAAGTACGAACGTGAGATAGCCGGAATAGATACGTGCTCTAATGGTACCATTATGATACCCCCTTAAAAATTTCCTTTAACCAGATATGCCATGTAATATATCAAACAAATCGTCACGACGTCTCATGAACGAATATACAGGGTGATTCAAATTCAATGTAAAAAACTTATAGGGGAGGTAGTATGGGCGATTTTAAGCAAAAAAGTTCATATGAACATGGGTCCGAATTTGAATGATAACTGAGATATGAACAGAAATAAAAATGCCGCCACGAAAACCAATAGGTTAATAACTCAGGTTCTGTAACGACTAAGATAATGAATTTTGAAGGAATAATAGGGTACATAAACCTGTGTATACCATTAAAATTGGTTCGTACTCCAACGAGCAGTTTCCGAGTTATGCATTCAAAATCGTAGCAGTGCTCACATACGAGTACTAACTAGCGCGTGTTACGATTTTGAGTGCGTAACTCGGAAACTACTCGTTGGAATTCGATCAAGTTTTAACGGTATACCCAGTTTATTGTACCAGTTAGGCTGCAGAAACTTCCGTAATTTTGAGTAATTAATAATTAACTTGATGGAACCCGCCAAAATTTGACGGCTAACAACTGTATGATTTCATAAACAATCATAAACAATCCTCTCCACATAGACGTCACAATCAAGAACTTTGCTAGCATTGATGATCAAATAGAGCTTCTACAGCACGTGACCATATAATGCACTGTGGGTTTGGATCATTTTTTAGCAGGCCAGCCATGTTGGATAATAAAAACGCTTTCGCACATTATTCGCTATGGCAGTATTGGGCATCATACTCTCAGCCTTGGTATTTCCTCTATTAAAGGCTAGAGTAGACCAGTGCTGAAAGTAGCAGGTTGTAACGTTGTTAACTCCAGGAAAGAAATATCTCCAACATTGTTATCTGTAATGTGATGCCACCTCTTGTGTTTTCGTGTCAGCGTATTATACGAATCTTCCAAACAACAATATTCAACAACAATACTTAACCGATTTCTTGAGTGAATGCGATGATTGGGAAAAGCGAAACTAGAGAGTAACGACTTTTTTATGATCCAGTATGGCGGCATTGACATCATGATGACGCGTGGTGAAAAAGCCCTATTAACAACATTTACATACAATCTAAAAATAAAAAGTAACCACTTACCTGTGGATATGAAATCAGCAAAAACGCCAGAAGCAACCGCTTTTCCACAATAAGGTTTTATTTAACATGAATACATAATATGAGTCATGTTGAAAAATGAGTCGAAATACGTATTCTTGGTAAATAAAACCTTGTAGTGGAAAAACGGTGGCGTCTGGTGTTTTTGCTAATTACATACATTGATTAACGACGATAACATTAATCAATGCGCATGCGCAGAAGTGCTGATTTTGCTCTTAAAAAAGCGCTTTGCGTTTTAATATATAGGATTAACATGGTACCATTTGATCTGTATCAAATGAGGATCAGGAAGAGACTATAACTATTTTTCCCTAAGGCCTTCATAAATAAATTAGTTAGTAAATTATTTCATAACTTTTAAAAGTAAATTGTATTTCCTAAATGCATGTTATTTCAATTTTTAATTATTCATAACATATAGAACATTTTTCCAAGAGTAAGAATATTGGCCTTATAATTTTTGTTGTATAACTTAGGAGAGTATTTAATTTTTACAATATTTAAATTTAGGATGCAAGTGGCATTTTAAATAAACTTCCTTTCGTACCATCTGTGGACGGAAATTTTATTCTCGATTATCCTCTTAATATCCTGAAAGAGGGGAAGTATAATAAGGTGCCGTTAATTATTGGAGCAACTAAAAACGAAGGCAATTGTTGGCACATAGGTGAGTATAATTATATCTATAATTATATTTATAATATATATAGAAGTACAGTATTAGTAGAAATTATGCAGGGTGTCCAAAAAGTCTGGTAACATGGCAGATATCTCAAAGCTCCCAGATAGGCGAGATCTGAGGAGTGTAATAGGTAATAGGTTGGGGAATTTATTGCCGCACTCAAGTTTGACTTTGACCCCCAAATTTAAGCTCATCCATTTGCTAACTCGAAAACTATTAAAGATAGAGAAAACTTTCCGATTGCTACCCTGTACAGCAATCCACATTAGTCTAAAAACAATTTTTAATCACACCCTTCCCCTTGAAAGATTTTGAAAAAATGGGCGAGAAAGAGTCACTCAAAGTCAGGGTGGGCTGGCCAGCTTGACTCAGGTTTCTAATACATTTGAATTGCAGTGAAGCACACCGTTGGGGAGGCTCATTAAGTGACCTGACTTTGAGTGACTCTTTCTCGCCCATTTTCTCAAAATCTTTCAAGAGGAAGGGTGTGATGAAAAATGCCTTTTAGACTAATGTGGTGTTGCTCTACAGGGTAGCAATTGGAAATTTTTCTCTATCTTATATTTTTCGAGTTAGCAAATGACTGACCTTAAATTTGGGGGTCAAATTCAAATTGAGTGCGGCAATGAATCAGCTTTTAGGCCGCGATAGAGCTTTCTTCATCCGCATTACAGACCCTGCAGTTAAGTCCTTGTGATTTCTTTCTCTTCTTGAACTTGAAACTCAAGCTGAAGGGTCGCTGTTTTGAAACCGTGGATGAGAACGAGGACAGGAAGTTTTTATGTATGATTCGAGAAAAGGAGCTCCAGAGAGATTTCTAAAAGTGGAAAGAGTACTGGGCGCAGTGTAGCGTTACACATGACTGGAGGATGGTTTAACTTTGAGGGAGATGGTGGCCAAACTTGAGTAAAAGTTGTCATTGTATATAGGCCTACTTCCGAAACTTTTTAATACAACCTCGTAAAATGGTGGTCATTTTAATCCTGTGTGTCCATTCCTAAAAAGGTTATTCTTAGTAAGTGAACTGATTAAACAACAACTTGATTTTATTAATGGTATAATGCCAAACACCGTGACAAACGGTAATAACAAACAAAATAAGCATAGCAATTACAATTCCACAAATGAGATTTTTAATCTTGAGCCACACATTTCGAAGATCCTGTCCTTTTCATCAGTGTGTAAATTGGGAATAAAAATTGTGACTACATATAGCCAATAATAACCAATTTGTTGTTAAAAATATACTATATTAGTGATAATATTTAATATTATACGTATATTCAAGCTGTATGTTGAGTGTTTTTATATTTGGTTAACAGAACTGTTATTAACGGATATTTTTTTCTAATTTCAGCTAGGCGAAATTCACCAAACGATTTCACAGAGGAAGAGCTTCTGGAAGCGCTCAAAGTGTGTGTAGATTCTCGTCCAAATAATGAAGACTCAATTAAACTTATACGAGAAAAATACTTTTCAACATTAAATTCATATGAGGAGAATGAAGTCCAGAAGCTGCTTGGCAAGGTAGATAAATTCATCCATATTTATTTTATATAATTGTTAACAATTTTGGCGGAAGAATAAAGAATCACATTTATCAAAGCTTGTCACATATACTAATGATTACAAAAATTATTACATGTAATACGTTGAAAATTTCTGAAGCTCCATAAATTTTCCTCATAACTATCGAAATATCTGTATGGTTCTACTAAGGAGCCCTCAAAAATTTAGAGAGTCGTAAAATTTAGAAGATTTCTAACAGTATTTTCATAAAAGACTTGATATTCTACAATTTAGGCATTTCTTCATCCTAATGAAGAGAATTTCGCTCTATCTCTTTGCAGAGAAAAGCAGAACTAGAACGACTGAATTAATATATTACTAAAAATTGTTTAGTTCAGATGAAATTCTTTAAGTTTAGGCATGCCCAAGTTTTTTTAGGAATTCCTATTCGGCATTTCATAAATTCTAGACACATTAATTCCCCTATAATTTAAAGGCCCGCGCAATATCAATATATGTTTCCTTTCTCCAATGGTGTGACTATATTGTAGTAGCTTGTATTGTCATCTGTCGCGAGATGCGCGGCATTATCATCGGAATCAGTTTCCAGATTACAAGCTATTTTTTCACTCACGTATTGTTCTCCGACAATCAACTTTAACAATCAGGATAAGGTTATTTATTTAGCGTATGGCACTACATACTCTCTATATAAACAAATACTGAATATAAAAATATAAAAATATAAAATGTATGTAACAATACATCGGCCTGTCAAACACAAGTCATTAACATAAAGTACATAAATGTAGACGGAATGCTTGCAGCTACAAAATATAAAGCAGTACAGAACATCACAGCATGACCTCAAGCCCAATTAGCCATTGGACTGGAGGAAGTATTATGAAATCTGAGAGGGGTCCAGGGTATGCGCGGATGGGGTATTCGGTAGTGATAAGACAAATTGTTTTGTTGCCAATTGGCATATTCCCCATTTGAAAAACGAGTCGTTGCATCGATCGTGACCTGTGCGAACTCTATTTAGTTTTGTCCAAATGTGGCGAGGTATCCCAGCTATAATTTTATATTCAGATGCATGATTTTACTTTTCAAATGTAAAAACCATGTTTTCAATGAAAGGATATTACATTTTAAAGAAGAAAAAATCTCTTTGCTATCCAAAGTTTATTATACAAATAAAAATATTGCAACAATTAAAATTCTTCTGCTCATCCTGAGTTTAACAATAATACTGTCGTAACAATCGAAACAATTCCTTTTCGATTAGCCAATAGGATCGCCTGAAGCTACACAGATACAAACATACAGACTTTTGGTTTTATATAGATACTAGAAGAGGTACCCGGCGTTGCCCGGGATAATTACACTTGCACAAACTTTTCCTTTCATTGTTAGTCATGAGATATTGATTGTTGGTCCATGCAGAGCGTTTGTGAATTGCGTGTTGATAGCATTGTTGATACCTATTGTTGTACAAACTTTGCCTTGCATTGTTGGTCATGAGATATTTCTCATTAAAATGCCTTGCCATAACCATGAATATCGATTTTTTATCGATATTTATTATTTTTCCGAAATCTGAGGTAGACAGTGACCTTCCTCATGCTTTGAAGGTCATGTATGCAAAATTTTATCAAGATCAGAATAAAACTGTAGATTTGTATAAAAAACAGACCCACAGACAGACCCACAAACATCCTTCTTTATATATATAGATAGATTATGAAATACATTGAAAGTGTGGTAACAGATAGCGCCACTGTTCTTCTCTGTCTTACCTAGCCAATTCGTGTAATGGCCTAACGTTTTGCTTTCAGTTTTTAGAATAGGTAGTGATAAGACGAATTGTTTTGTTGCCAATTGGCATATTCCCCATTTGAAAAACGAGTCGTTGCATCGATCGTGACCTGTGCGAACTCTAGTTTTGTCCAAATGTGGCGAGGTATCCCAAAGCCAAGTGGAGTTGAATTCACATCTAGAACTTGATGCCACTCAGGAGGTGCTTCTTTGGAGCCATCTTTGTAAGCAGGTGTCTTTAGCATTGAAATTGGAGTTGGCAAGTTTTTCAGCTGTAGCTATAGGAGGATGTCTGAATTTCAGGCGTTGCCTCCCAATTGGAAAATCTTCATGTATAGGAAGCTCAGGGTTATTAATTATTCTATCATATTCTTTGAGTACTGATCGAGAACGACGAATATCTGGAGGTTCGATATGGCTAGGAACAAGTAGCCAGTGATAAGGATAACGTAAATCGGCACAATGTTGCAATAATGAGGAGTGGAAAACCTACATTGGTTGCGTGAAGTTGAACATCAACGGTAAACTTTTGATATCAAATCATTAGTGCTAAACTGACTGGTTTCTATTTCAATATATTTTATGAATTTATGAATTTAAGTAATTTACAAATAATTTATAACGTAAATACAAAGTTTATCACATAAAAGAACAATGTCTTAATAAAAAGCACAAACCTCTTGTCCACAAAATATTTTTAATCAAGCGTATACGTATAGCGAACTCTTTGAGATCATTATTCAACGCAATACAGGGGAAAAACACAAAACAGGCTATTTATAAGATAAGCAAAATTGCCGTTAATGCTTACCACCGACCAATCAACGAACGAGTTGACCGGCCAATGATAGAGTTAACCCTAACACAGTTAAAAAAGGAAACCAATCGCCTCTACCCAAGATTAATACAATTCGTTATACAACATTACATCCGAATAAATTCAAAAAATTATACAATCCTAAAACTCTTAAATAAAATCAAAATCGTTATACAATAATAAATCCGAAAAAGTTTCAAAACTTTAGAAG
>JAHWFO010051477.1:0-19691 GCA_023313115.1 Rhysida immarginata | reverse complement strand
ACTTGTTTCACCTTTCTGTCTCTCACTGTTATAAAGTTATGTCATTTAAAGTTGGGGAGTCCTTTCTGAAACACCCTGTATATAGATAAGAAGATGCAACTCTTCGGAAATTTACTCCCCAGATTACGCCATTCAACGTCATTGCTGGAGTGCGCTTGACCTTGGCCTGCGCAAGAGCACACCTTTCTATTCACACCACGCATAAATCCATACAAGGAGTTGCCGAAGAGCTTATTCTACAGTCGTTCGCCATTTGAAGTAAATTGGAAAGGTGAAAAAAAGCTCGATAAGTGGATGCACAAGTTGCACCAAAAGAAGGCTATAGTGTCTGTTTGGTGGTCTGCAACCGGACTCATTCAACCGGACTCATGGGTGAAACCATTACTGCCCAGTCATACGTTGAACAAATCGACGACATGAACCAGAAACTTCAACAACAACGAACAGCATTAGTCAATCGAATAGGCCCCTTCTTGCCTCACAACAATGCTCGCTGCAGGTCGCAATAGTCACCAGACAGAAGTTAAATAATCTTTTTTACGAAGCTCTTGATCATCCAGCATACTCACCTGATCTTTCGCGAACTGACTACTACTTTTTCAAGCATTTCGACAATTTCCTGCATGGGAGACGTTCCAAAAACCACCGCCTTCAACGAGTTCGTCGCCTCCAGAAGTCCAGAATTCTACACAACCTGAATAAATATGCTTGTCTCGATGGCAAAAGTGTCTTGAATTTGTTGAATGTTACTGTGATTAATGAAGTGTTGTTTTAAACGAGTTATGGCATTTTAAAGTAGACACCACACATCAGCCATTAATTTTGCAACAACATAGCAAGAGGAACAGAAGAATGAATCACTTCTATTACTCCCGAGGTGAGAGATTTTTGGATTTTGCAATGTTGAGAATTTCTCCTTTTATTTTCGGCTGTGTAGCTTCTTGAGTACAGGGTGAGCCAAAGTTACTGGATATAGCTGTATTTCGGAAATGGTGTATAAAATGAACGAGATGACCATGCTAGCAGGGAATCGGATAGGTGCTTTATTTTTTGGGACAGTTTTGGAATATGGCCGCCATTTTGGGTCAAAATTCATTTTCTTAAATGGGTAGGGGGTTATTCGTAAATATGTAACGAATGTTTCCGTTTTAGAGCTGAGACCCTCTCCTGGTATTGTTTTATCCGACTTAACCAAGGGACTAGTTTACAAGAGAACTTTTGTTATTTAATTAATGAATCAAATTAGTTCTTTGAATTTTTGAACTGAACTTTTAAATCTTATAATCTATTTATTTATACGTGCCTTTTTACTTCCCATCCTTTATATTGCCCCTCTGATTTGATTGTTACAAGTATGACCAATGAATTAGAAAACTACGCGAATATTTTAAATGTTTGAACTCAAGAGTTGCTTATTGTTTGATTTCAACTTTTTTTGGAAAGATTTGTAAATATTAGTAAGAGAGAAAATAGCGGTTGTCTTTCCCTATACTGTCTTTAAATATACCTGGTGTCCCATGTAACCTGTACCAGCGAAGGTCTGTGGTCTGGGGACACAAATACCTATTGATTGGACCCCATGTATGTTCCACGATTTTTTGTAGTTTTGGAGATATGAATTTTTTTTGTTTTATTTTCAGCTTTTTTTAAATTTTGGACGGTTTTAGGTATAACTTTTTCTGTGAAGTGATTCTTTGAGATTTCTTTGTTAGTATTATGGCTAGCATGTGTGTTCGTCTGAAACAACACTAAACACCAAAATTCTAACTACTACTAGCTCAGATTTTGATCACAAAATTAAAATTTATGTTTGAGAGAAATTGTTACTTGATTTCAACTTGAAAAAAAAAATTACTTAACCCTGACTGAATAACTTCCTGATAATTTATGGGTTCCTTAGCTCTCAAAATAACACCAAAAAGTTGGTACTTCATACGGCATTTTTACGCGAAAACGGAGTTTAAAGTTGATACAGTCGAAAATAGTGAAATTAGGAATGTTAGATAAAAAGATGTAAAATAACGTATTTACATAAAATTTTACTCGCGAGTACAACTTTTATTTAAAGCACAATTTAGGTAAATAATGAGATAGGGTCTCGGGCGCAGGCAAGTGGTTACGATGCAAGGAGCAGGTAGTGTTGAAAAGAGACAACAATATGAATGACAAAAGCACGGCCTACGTTTCTCTCTCTCTAGGAACGCTCTTTTTTTCTTTCATCATCGTCAGTCGTTTATCGCCTACTCTTGCGCTCGCTCGTACGTTACTGTATATTATTGGATTTTGTGTATTTAGCTTGTGTTTTGGACTTCGATTGCATACTGATTTGGACATTTTAATTCCCTGGAACAACAACTCGGCACGTTTACTGAACTTTGATATTGTGCATTGTTACTATGGCGTACTTCCAACGGGATTATGCAGGAATGCATTATTATTATGGCTAAGCACGAGGAAATGCCGGGCTTGCTGCGAGATTGTACCGGAATATGTTGATACGCAGACAAGGGCGCCAACCAGCTATTTATCCAGATCGACCTGTTTTTCTTCGCGTGCACAATTCCTACATGGAAGGCCGCTTACCCGGATTGAGCGGTCGACGATCTGGAGAAGATGAATCGATAGATCCTGACCGCGTTGACGTTGTTTTGGAAGAAGTTGTAAGAGATCCCTCTACGAGTACGAGAGTAATTCAACGACTCACAGGTAAATAATAATAATAATAATAATAATAATAATAATAATAATAATAATAAACCAGGTATACCTAAAATAAACATAAACAGCAAAACAGGGGAAATTTTATCTTACATGAACACACATATCTTACCACAGTACATTGAAGAAAATCTATCTTTAGAATACATACACCTACTTATTTACGCTGGGGCTCTTACAGTTATATCCACACTGGGTAGGAAACCAATCCTTAAAAACACACAAAAATCATACACCCAACAGAAACCTAAATGGCAAAAGCGGATTGAGTCTGAGATTGACGAAATCCGCAAGCAGTTAGGTAGACTTACACAGTACACTAAAAACAACACTTCATCAAAGCAGAACAAACGCCTCAGACAATTATTTAAGAAGATTAAAACACACACCAGACATGAGCAGCACAATCAACATATTACAGAATATATGGACACATTAAAACAAAAGTTAGCTGCAAAAACACAACGCCTAAAGAGATACAAAACATGCACTCAGCGCAAACAGCAGAACAAGTTATTCGCAAACAATGAGAAGACATTCTATAAGCAGTTAAACAAAGATTATACACAGACACAAAACACTGGTCTGCCAACACAAACAGCACTCCAACATTATTGGTCGTCTCTTTGGTCTGTCTCAGTTGAACATAATAGGGAAGCTAGGTGGATCAGGGAAGAGGAGCAATTAGCATCCACACTACCAAACATGCCTTATACTGACATAACAGCAGATGAACTCTCACAAGTCATTAAACGTACTCACAATTGGAAGGCTCCGGGTGTAGATAGGATTCAGAACTTCTGGTATAAGCGCTTCACCTGTTTGCATCTGGCCCTTGCAAAACAGATCTCCAACACTTTGCAAACACCACAGACATTGCCACATTTCCTCACACAAGGAATAACATACATGGTACCAAAGTCACATAACACTACAGATCCCACACAATATAGACCTATCACATGCCTGCCTACACTTTACAAAATAATAACTGCCTGTATCGCAAACAAAATTTATACACACATAGATACAAACAACATTCTCACTGAGCAACAAAAGGGATGCCGTAGAAATCACATGGGTTGTAAGGAGCAACTCCTGATAGACAGTGTGGTCCTACGGCAAACTCACAATAAACATCGACACCTCCATGCAGCCTACATTGATTACAAAAAGGCCTTTGATAGTGTCCCACACTCATGGCTGTTATATACACTACGATTATATAAAATAAACCCTACACTTATCACATTTTTAGAAAGTACAATGCTGCATTGGAGTACTACACTACACCTCACACTCAACAGTGAAACCATCACGACTGACAAAATACAGATAAACCGGGGCATCTTCCAGGGTGACTCACTGAGCCCACTCTGGTTTTGTCTTGCACTAAATGCACTTTCCAACAGACTGAATAGCACAACTTACGGCTACACAATTAAACATAATAGAAGCTGCCACTACGCGCTTTCACACTTATTCTACATGGACGACATGAAACTCTACGCCTCCACACGAACACAATTGCACCAATTACTTGACATTACACAAACCTTTTCAAAAGACATACACATGCAATTTGGGTTGGACAAATGCAAAACCATTCACATTGAAAATGGAATACTCAGGGAAGGGGGCTTCACATTAGATGAACCAAATCACATTGCTGCTATGAAAAATGACGAATTTTACAAATATCTAGGATTTAAGCAAGCCAAGCTTCTGGAGCACAAACACATAAAGAATACACTCACTAAACAATATCTTCATAGGCTAGAGACAATACTTAAAACTCATTTAAATTCTAGAAATTTAATCAAGGCCATCAATACCTATGCCACGCCAATACTCTCCTTCTCCTTTGGAGTCATACAGTGAACACACACAGATCTTGAGGGACTTGAAAGGAAACAACGTACACTGCTTACAAAGCACAGAAAGCATCATCCACATGCAGCTATTGAAAGACTCACCCTGCCTCGTTCAGAGGGAGGCAGAGGTCTTATTGACATAACAGATCTACACCAGAAACAGACTCAGTCACTCAGAGAATTCTTTCACTCTAAACAACACACATCACCATTACACAAAGCAGTCTGCATGGCTGATACAAAATACACACCTCTGAATCTGAACAGCATGCAGCACACGCATAACATTCCTACAACATGCACTAAACTTCAATCATGGCTCGGAAAGCAACTCCACGGTAGACATCCTTCTGACCTCAACCAGTCACACGTCGACAAAAAAGCGTCGAACTTTTGGTTGAGTGAAGGCAGTCTCTTTGGGGAAACTGAAGGAACCATGATTGCCATACAAGACCAGGTTATTAACACTAAAAGCTACAGAAAACATATTATCAAAGATTCGACTGACGGGTCTTGCAGGAAATGCCATATCGCAGAGGAAACCATCCAACACGTCATATCCAGTTGCAAAATACTCACGCAGACAGATTATTTACACAGACATAACCAGGTAGCTAACATCATACATCAACATCTTGCTAAAATACACAAGCTAAGGGACATTCACACTCCTTACTATAAATATATCCCCGACACTGTCTTAGAGAACACCACACATAAACGATATTTTGACAGAGCTATAATCACCGACAAAACTATCCCTCATAACAGACCAGACATTACACTAGTAGATAAACAAAACAAAGTGACTTACATAATTGATATCTCCATCCCCAACACACACAATTTACAAAAGACATACACAGACAAAATCACTAAATATACGGATCTTGCACATGAAATAAAACGCCTTTGGGGAGTTAACAGGGTACACATTGTTCCTATCGTTCTTTCTGCCACTGGGGTTATTCCACATTCGCTACACAAAAGCCTGTCAACACTAAATTTAAACCCACACTTATACAAAACCTTACAGAAAGCCACAATTCTAAACACCTGTCACATAGTAAGGAAATTCCTACACCCAAACATCAATACTCCCACGAGTGCATAACTTTCCCTCCCTCGCATTTGAGTCCCTTGGGCTTGGCCCTCTTTTGGGTCCGCCTCTGGGATTGGCTTCCGGACTTGATCCGAGTTTGGCTTCCCCAAACAATAATAATAATAATAATAATAATTGTTTAAAGGGCCTTTACGTGTTGGCTTCGGCTCCAAGCACGCCTTCCAAAGGTACGGAACATAATTGCCCGAGACTTCGAAAGGTAGACAACAATAATAATAAAAAATACTTGTGTGTGTTAACCTTTTTGTCCTTATTTCACAGGAATCCATCGCACTACAGTGCACAGAATACTGCGCAATGAGGGATATAACCCGTATCACATACGGAAAGTGCAAGATTTAATTGCACCGGACTACCAACGCCTAATTGAATTTTGTCAAGAGATGTTAAGAAGAAACCACAAAGACCCCGAGTTTTTCGACCGAATTGTATGGACAGACGAATCAACATTCACCCTTAAAGGAATATTTAATATGCACAACTACCATTCCAAAACTGGTTCGGCGTCACAATTTTCAACACCAATTTAGTGTGAATTTGTGGACGGGCGTTGTTGGCAGAGAACTGATTGACCCAAAAGAACTCCCAACGAGATTAAATGGTGACAATTATTTAAATTTTTTACAAAATGATTTCGTGGAGGCCATGGCAGATTCGGATGTCACTTTATCAACACGCCAGAACATGATATTTCAGTGGGACGGTACCCCTTGCCACTTTGCAAGAGAGGTTAGAGGCCATTTGAATGAGCTTTTCCCAGAGAGGTGGATTGGCCGTAATGCACCAATCGCCTGGCCTCCAAGGTCCCCTGACCTGAACCCAATAGATTTTTTTATCTGGGGATGCCTATAAGGAATTGGTGTACCAACACGAATTCTCGAGTTTGGAGGAGTTAAAATCTAAATTAAATGAAGCTCAAGAAATAATACGATAAAAAACCCAAGCCTTCCGAGATTTGCGCGATAATTTTTTGCGTCGGTGACATCTGTGCATTGCGGCAGGTGGCAGGCACTTTGAACATTTATTGTGAAAACAGTAATAAATAAATGATTTCTTAAGATTATTTCTGTTGTTTTATTTAGCAGAATGTGAAAAATAATTATGATTTGAATTTAAATACGTTATTTTACATCTTTTTATCTAACATTCCTAATTTCACTATTTTCGACTGTATCAACTTTAAACTCCGTTTTCACGTAAAAATGCCAACTTTTTGTGTCATTTTGAGAGCTAAAGAACCCATAAAGTTTGTAAAATTATCAGAAAGTTATTCAGTTAGGGTTAAGTAATTTTTTTTTCAAGCTGAAATCAAGTAATAATTTCTCTTAAACAGAAATTTTAATTTTGTGATTAAAATCTGAGCTAGTAGTAGTTAGAATTTTGGTGTTTAGTGTTGTTACAGACGAACACACATGCTAGCCATAATACTAACAAAGAAAGTCTCAAAGAATCACGTCACAGAAAAAGTTATAGCTAAAAACCGTCCAAAATTAAAAAAATCTGAAAATAAAACAAAAAAATTCATATCTCGAAAATACAAGAAATCGCGGAACATACTTTGGTTCCAATCGATAGGTATTTATGTCCCCAGACCACAGACCTTCGCTGGTACAGGTTACTTGGGACACCCTGTGTATACAATGTGTGCCCGATCAAATTTTAACGGTATATACAGTTTTATGTGCCCTGTCATTCCCGCAAACTTCATTATCCTAGGTGTTATACACTGAGTGAGCATATTATTATGACCACCCTGTCAGTATTTCGTTGGGCCACCTTTTGCCTATAATACTGCGGTGATTCTTCTTGGCATTGATTCCACGAGATGTTGGAAGATAGTGGGAGGAATCTGACACCATGCCTGATAGATAGCACTGTCTAGTTGTGCTAGATTGGACGGTGGTGGGTCCAGCCGTCTGATGGTTCGTTTGACTTCGTCCCACAAATGCTCAATTGGAGTGAGATCTGGAGATTGAGGGGGCCACCGAAGTAAGGTAAAGTCCTCCTCATGTTCCTGGAACCACTCCTGCACAATACGAGATCTGTGGCACGGCGCATTGTCTGGCTGGAAGTAGCCATCTCCATTGGGGTACGCCATCAAGATGACAGGGTGGACTTGATCGGCGACGATACGGAGGTATGCTGTGCCATCCAGACGTTGTTCAACACGTATTAACGGGCCGAACGCATGCCAGGAAAACATTCCCCAGACCATAACACTGCCCGCACCGGCCTGAAGGGTTGTACTCGTGCATGCGGGGTCCATGCTTTCGCGCTGTTTCCTCTAGATTCTCACGCGGCCGTCTGCATGATGTAACTGGAATCGTGACTCGTCAGACCACATGATTTGTTTCCACTGCCCGATAGTCCAGTCCTTGTGCTCCTGAGAGAATTGGGGTAGTTTCCGCTTGTTGGCTACAGACAGCAAAGGTATGCGGACAGGTGTTCGGCTTCCGTGTCCCATGCGATGCAGTGTGCGGCGGACAGTGCATTCAGAGACCGTTTTGGAGGACCCCTGATTAAGGTCAGCAGTGATTTGATGCACAGTTGCCCTTCTGTTATCCTTTACCAGTCGTGACACATCGACCATCCCTTGGCGGCCACAACGCGAACGTTCAGACCCCGTGTTCCGGCTAACCGTCCAGTCTTTAAATACTTTAACGACGGCTGCTCTTGAGCACCCCACGAATGCTGCTGTTTCGCTGATACTCGCTCCATAGCTCCCAGCACCTACAATCATCCCGCGTTCGAAGGCTGTTAAATCACGTCGTTTACCCATCGTTGAAGAATGGAACACGTCTACTTTTGTCGACGACACTCAGCTTCCCTTTTTATATTGGTCCGGCCCGCTAGCAACATTGTGGCGACGTCCGTGCGCGCATTTGCATAAACATGTCCCGTGGTCATAATAATATGCTCACTCAGTGTAGAAACTGAGTTATTAACTTATCTTAGTGGCGGCATTTTTATTTCTGTTCATATCTCGGTTATCGTTCAAATTCGAACCCATGTTCATATTCAAACTTTTTTGCTTAGAATCATCCATACTACATCCTCTAAAAATTTGTGACAGGGTTTCAGACTTACCCAGGGTAAAAGAGAACATTCAATGACTCATCATCGCATAGCAAATTCTACTAGGGCAACCGACTCGAAACTCGGTGGGGTCATAGGACGGAGAGCGTAGGGGCGTGCTAAGACGGGGTTTGTCGAAATCCGACACCCCTGCCCTCTCAGGGGGGGCAGAAAGGAGTTGTACGTTTGGTCACCTGGCTCCGCCCCCAATAAACGATGATCTTAGAAATTTTGCAGGAAGGTTGTGCCCCTGCCCCGCCCCCGGAATTCTAGCTACCATGCCAAAAAAGTAATTTCCCCGATTTTCGATATTCGAATTTTAAGGGTGCGAAAGCTGAAAAAAAAAAACATTTTCGGGTGTGTTTCACAAAATTTTCTGATATTTTGATGCAAGTTTGAGGGGAATAAAGGTATAGCAACGAAACTCGGAGAGAAGCTTCTCGGGGATATTTCCAAAAAAACAATTTCTGTTTTTTTTTATCGATTTTCGCTTTGTGAAGGGGGCCAAAGGGGTCCAAAGACCCCCCCCCTTTTGTGTATTTGCCGCAAAACTCCAATGCGGAAATGCAGAGAGCTTCAAAATTGGCAAGAGGATGTAAAAGACGTATATAAAAAGGGAGCATTCGTTAGCTTTGAGAATCGACTTTAAAGGGGACAGAAATCCAAGAAAATCCCAAAATAGGCATAATTTTGATATTCGCGTCCGGTCTAGCCATTCTATGGCAAATTCACTTAGAACCTGGATATTCTGCTTTTTTTTTCCATAATTTACCTCTTTGCCCCCATATGGCCCTCCGTAAAAAAATGCAATTTCTCGCAGTTTTTTCAGTATTTCGCGAGTAAAAATAGATCTAGATTAATGAAATTTCCAATATTTCCAGATTTGGTACGGTGATGGCAATTAAAGAGATCAACTGTCTGCTTAGTTTATTTTTTGATTATCTGGATCCAATTTTCCGGTATTTTATGTTTTCCAGATTTTATTTATTTTTTTTTTTTTTTTGGTTTTCAAAAATTAACATACAAATTCGCATGCTGAAAGCTTAGTTTTTATATTGGTCATAAAATATTGATTTTGTTCTTTGATTTAAAATTTATTTCAAGTATCTAGGACTACATTTCGATTTATTACGAACTAGCTGATATACCCGGCGTTTCTCGGACTCGTTTTTGATGAAATTTTGTAATTTCTGAATGTGAATATACAGAAAAAATGAACATTACTCCCCACCTTTTTTTTCACCGGCACTGCATCAAACTCTCTGTTATAGATTATATAGCGAAGTCGAGTTATAAAGGGCCGGTAGTTCTAGAGTTATGCACAAACATTCTCTCATCCATTGGAGGCATTTTTAAAAAATTCTTTTCAATTATTCAATTTGAATTTTTACTATAATAAACCATTAATGAATGATATAATCAAGTACCGAAAGGCTAAATGATCACTGCTACATAAACCATTGAAGAACTGCGTTGTTTATATATTCCACCCGTAAAACTTCTAATTTGTAATTTGTGTATATTTGAATTGAAGAAACTGGTCATAACGGAGGCATGTGCAATCAATACCGCCTAGAGAGAAAGCATGCGCAATGAAAAATCATACCTTGTTACATGACCAACAATGAGTGAAATATTAAATGAACAATTAAGTTGTATTCGTTCGTGATTCGACATTATGAAATGATAGATATGCTATATTACCTATCCTTTCCTTTTCCTATCCGTTTTTCCTATCCGTTTATTCCTTTCATACATTATGAATTCGTCGACAGAAAGCACAACTCACTTCTATTATTTGCAAATAGATGCGACGTTTATATGCATTCTGTTCAGCACTTTTCTTCCTTGTAAGTGTGAATAAATTGTGAATAAATTTCAACCAACTTTTAATATGTCTAAATTTCTTATTATCTCTTTCGAAAGTATTCCTACATCCTTTTTTATTGTTTGAAATCGAACGACTGCACGCTAATGAATCAGACGCGAGCTAACGAACGCGCGCAACCTAACGAAGTATGCACGTGCTACAACAATGCCTTCGTAACGGGTGAATGTTCCAAGCTGGCGTTAACAATGCTCGAAGAGTCCAAATATTTTATTTAGATATTTATTTATTTATTTATTGACGGGAATACCCATTTACAAAAGAAATATTAAATATAATCATAAATACAAAACAAATAAAAAATAAGAGGAAAAGATAATGATATAAATAAAGCAATGAAATCACTAACGAAATAAATTAACAAGAATGATTTAGCGCCAAAGCGGATAAGGGGCACATTTTCGTATTATAGTATCATACATTGATATATAGAATTAACCAACATTTTAAAACACTTTAGATAAAATATATAAACATGAAAACTAAATTGTAAATAACTATTTTAGTAAACAAATGTATACAAAGAATTTTAACGAATAAACTTGACGAACTGAAGGGTTAAATGGAGAGTGAAGTTAGGCTTTATATATCTGAACAAATAAAAGTTCTATAATTTGTAAGACATTCCCACTTAATGTTAGACGAATTGAGCCTTAATTGCTGAAGCGTTATGTTTAAGCATCTATCATTTTACATATTCAATTACTAAAGTGTTTCTACGTGATCATTTACTATTGAAGTCAGCGATTAACTACTACTATTTAGCATTATGTCTCACAGTATTTAGTTTTATATACCATTAAGCCAGAGGTAACATATAGCACCATTAAAACATATACTACTAAACAATTCTGACTACCATTAATTACTCGTTATATTCGCTCAAGAAACATCGATACAATTGTTTGATATATTACATGCCATATTTTAGCACTGAATGTTCCAAAGGTAACATATGGTATAATATGGTCCCATTGGGCACGTGCTACTTAACAATTTCCCGCTATTATTATTTACTCGTTATATTCGCTCATGACACGTTGTTACGACTTGTTTTATATATTACATGCCATATTTTAGCATTGAAAGTACCAACGGTAACATATGGTATCATATGGTTCCATTAGGGCACGTGCTATTTAATAATTTCCCACTATCATTATTTACTTGTTATGTTCACTCATGACACGTTGTTACTAGTTGTTTGATGTATTACCTGCCATATCTTAGTATTGAAACTTCCAATACCATATGGTTTCATACAGTACCATTAGGGCACGTGCTATTTAACCAATTCCCACTATCATTATTTACTCGTTATATTCACTCATGACTCATCGCTACGAGTTGTTTGATATATTACATGCCATATTTTAGCATTGAAAGTACCAACGGTAACATATGGTATCATATAGTACCATTAGGGCACGTGCTACGTTACAATTTCCCACTATCATTATTTAGTTGTTATATTCACTCATGACTCGTCGTCACGAGTTGTTTGATATATTACATGCCATATCTTATCATTGAATGTTCCAATGCTACCATATGGTTCATATCGTACCATTGGGGCACGTGCTACTTAACAGTTTCCCACTATCATTATTTATTTTCTATATTCACTCATGACACATTGTTACGAGTTATTTGATATATTACATGCCATATCTTAGCATTGAAAGTTCCATTGGCACCATATGGTACTATTAGGCACGTGCTAGTAAACCAGTTACCATTATCATTATTTACGCGTTATATTCATTCATGATACATCCTTACACTTACACGTGCCACTAGACCAATATCTGCTATCAATAGTTACTCTTATATATTCGTTCATTAGACGTCGTGACGATTTATTTTGTATATTATATGCCATATCTGGTTAGAGGAATTTTACCATTAGAGTACGTGCCATTAGAGCACGTACCTATTCCAGCTATCTTAGGTACGTACCTGTTCAAGCTCTGTCCCATATTAATGGATTGGTGAAAACGGAGTGTAAAAAAGTTAATTCGTTTTCTAGTTATCATAATAAATAATTAACTCCCTACGAATAATAAAATTCTTTTGATTTAGAGTCCGTTCTGCCCTTTCATTTATTGTCAATCACGTGCATCCTGCACGCGCACAATCTCATTAACATTTTGACCACGGGCAGAGCCGAACCTATATGCTCATTACGCATTTTTCCCAGTGCAATTGTACTGATTTCAGCTATCTTCGAACTAAGTTTATCAATTGGCCAAACAGTATTTAATAACATTATATTCGTTCATGACTCTTCGTTACGAGTGGTTTGATTTGTTGCTTACTATATCTTAACATTGAAAACTTCTAGAGCGCGTGCCATTGTTCCAATTTCGACCATCTTCGAACTAAATTTATCAATTGGCTAAACAGTATTTAATAACGTTATATTCGTTCATGGCTCATCGTTACGATTTTTTTGATATGTTACTTACTATATCTTAACATGGAAAAATTTCGGGGGGTATCATAATTGTACAATTAGAGCGCGTGCTTCTGTACCAATTTCGACCATCTTCGAACTCATCCGTGCCATTTCCCATATCTATCGATTGGTGAAAACAGATTTTTAAGATCTTTCATACTTTCCGAGAAAATCGAGTTACGGACAGACGGACGGACGGACGGACGGACGGTCGGACAAGGCCAAAGCATAAAGCACCTTTCGGTACTTAATAATTCAAGCTTTTTTCGTGTGTTCATTTTTGAAGTGAAACTTCTTATGCGGCGACAACGACTTGGGGAGTAAAATGCTACATGAAACGCTTTTGTGTTACGGAAGTGACGTAATTCCAACGCTCCAACCTTCATTGTTTCCAACAAAGGAAAAACACTGATTGTTTACATCCGAGATGGAGCGTGACCACCGAGAGAGAAGGTATAATGATGTAACAATGTATTACGTTTCAATGCAGAGGCCTTCCCTCTCGGTGGTCACGGATGGAGACAATGAAGGTTGGATTGTTGTTCTCCGATGGTCAGGTGACTTTTTCACGTCCAGGCCTTGTAGTTCTCGTTGGCTTTGGAGCTTGGAAGTATGACTTCAGTTCCTGCCCCGTTGCCTAACTATTCCAAACAGTAGGTTTAATACATATCAGTGCTACAATACAGTAGCAATGGAAAAGAATGAAAATGAAGAAAATAAAAGAAACTCGTCGTCAAGTAACATCAATGAATTGCAAAAGTAAGTACTTATTTTATTTTATATAATAATAATAATAATAATAATAATAATAATAATAATAATAATAATATAAAATATCATAAAATGTATATGCAAGCATTTTATCCGAACGTACATATCTCATTCATAGTATTTTTATGATTGCAGTTATATGTATCAAACGGAGAGTTCGGCGCCAAAAACAGCTGCAGAACGCATGAGAGCTCGTAGACGAACTATAGAAGGTGTTCCAAACAAACAAAATAAAATAACACGAAGGCTAAAAACTCTACAGGACGCGTACGAAATTTTCGAGCTCGTAAACGACAGCAATTGGAGTTAAATCTGCCATATACATCTGCAAAAAGGCGAAAAACAAAAACTACCATGAATATACCACAGAGCACTTACAACAAAGGTAATTTTAATAAAATAATGCAAAGCGGTGTTATTTATCAATGATGTTAGAAACATCGTTTCTGGATTTGCACAGTCGATCGTTTGGTTTGCCGTTTTTTTTCGAGAAATGACTATTAAATCAACAATCACTGAGCTTTGAATTTTACGGAAAGTCGTCGCTCCGCAACAATCAAGTGTTGTATTCAAATTATTTATTAATTTGAAAATTACTTAACTTTACAATTTTAAATCGAATTTTTTCGACGAAGGCAAAGAGATGGAGAGTCGGTCTTTGAGATATTCCTTTTCAATGTACGAAAAAAATGGCAACAGAACGAGAATAATTATATAATGCATGCTCGTGTAATGTCATTTTTTGCTAACATCGTCCTGGCAATGCAGTAACATGCATTTTCAACTTTTTTTTGAAGTGAAACTTCTTATACGGCGACAACGACTTGAGGAGTGAAATGCTTAAAATGAAACGTTTTTCGCGTTACATGAGTGACGTAGTTCCAACAATCCAACCTTCATTGTTTCCAACAAACGGAAAACACTGATTGTTAACATCCGAGATGGAGCGTGACCGCCGAGAGAGAAGGCCTCTACATTGAAATGCAATACATTGTTACTGCATCATCATAGATAGTGCAAATGCAGGGCTTATTATATTATTTTTATGATTGTAGTTATGTGAATCAAACGGACAGTTCGCCCCCAAAAACAAGTGTAGAACGCATGATAGCGTATAGAGCTTAAAAGTCTATAGGACGCATGCGAAATTTTCGAGTTCGTAAAGGACAACAGTTGGAATCAAATTCGCCATATACATCTGCAAAAAGGCAAAAAACAAAAAATACCGGGAATATACCACATAGCACCCCGCAACAAAAGTAATTTTAATAAAATAATGCAAAGCGGTGATGAACAGTGGATTTGTGTAGTCAATCGTTTGGTGTTGCCATTTTTTTCGGATTTTTTTGAATTTGACTTCAGATTGGGATAGACCATCGAAAATTAGAATAGGAATGTCTCTAAGATCGACCCTCCGTCTCTTTGCCTTCATCAATAAAATTGAGTTTAAAATTTGAAAGTGAAGTGGCATCCTTGGAGAGGTCAATCCATTGTCAGCCTTTAAAAAAATTTTCTGCAATTTTCATTCAGTATTTTTACTGTATTAATTCTAAGCGTTTTCATGTGTGTTATTTTTAAGATATTGCTAAATTTGTTCCAAAAAAAAAAGTCCGAGCCACGCCTAGCTTATTTGGTAGCACATCAGATCCAAACATTTCATTAAAATACATTTTGACTATACAGGGTGTTTCAAAATTATGTACAATAAATTTAGTGAGATATTCTTCAGGTCAAAAGAAGACGAAAATGTTCTATAGCACTTTGTCTGGAAACGATTTATTTACGCGATACAGCCAACTAAACCCGTGGCTCCAAATTACAGGAATTGTTCAAAGTGCCCGCCACCAGCTCGCACGCACGCTTCGGCTCGTTGCATGAGCGACCGTCTGATATCATGGAAGAGTTCGTCGCCAGCATTACGAACGGTTTGGCATGCATTTTCAATTCGTTGTCGCAGATCCATAATGTTAGGAACTTCTGTGCTGTAGACGGTCGTTTTCACATGACCCCACAGAAAAAAGTCCAAGGGATTAAGGTCGGGTGATCTTGCAGGCCAGGCTACCGGTCCACCTCGACCTATCCACCGATTCGTGTATGCAGCATTAAGGTGTGCTCGCACAACTTGGCTGAAATGTGCTAGAGCGCCATCATGCATGAACCACATGTTAGATCTTATCAAAAGAGGAACATCTTCCAGTAATTCTGGCAATGCATTCTGCAGAAACAAAAGATACGTTCGCCCAGTCAATCGTGGCGGCAACACATAAGGGCCAATTAAGTTATTTCCGACAATTCCACACCAAATGTTCACGGAGAAACGCTCTTGATGCGCTCGAGCTCTGGTAACATGCGGGTTAGCATCTGCCCAATGGTGCTGGTTGTGAGAATTTACGATTCCTGTCCGGGTGAAGGTTGCTTCGTCCGTGAAAAGTATCTGGCTGAGACAACTAGGGTCTGCAGCATGACGACGTTGTATCCATTGGCAAAATCGTTGTCGGTGTGGATAGTCCGTTGGGTTCAGTGCCTGAACCAGTTGCAGGTGGTATGGATGCAAAAGCTGACGGTGAAGAATGCGCCAAACAGATGAGTGTGGAATGTGTACCATGGAAGAAATACGACGGGTGCTTGTCTGTGGTTCATCATGTATGATGCCAATTATCACATCCTCCTCATCCGGAGAATGTGCTACAGGCCGCCCTTGTCCTGTTTGACGGCCAAAGGAACCACCCTCCCTCAAATGTCTGTCGACAGATACAAATGTTCGGTTATTTGGCAAACGTCTATTCGGAAAGCGTTCTTGGTAGAGTCTTCTTGCTTCCACAGCATTTCCGTCCGCAGGACCATACATTAGGTGCATGTCAGTGTATTTTGCACTGGAATACGTGTACATGACTTTTTTTTACGTAAATCGTAATGTGTATGTCAAAGCACGCAAACGTTCTGAAATTGATATTCCTAGTGGATGTACAGTAGTGAAACTACAGTAATGGAAACAACCGTACACAACTAATGGAACAACCCTAAAGTAGGTTTATATGGAACAAACCACTCAACCTAGTGTTGGTTCGAAACGCTGGAACTGCTAAAATATCGTCCGCTAACTACCGTGCTTCCCTACTGTATGATATTGGATTACTCGCAAACAAATCGTTTCCAGACAAAGTGCTATAGAACATTTTCGTCTTCTTTTGACCTGAAGAATATGTCACTAAATTTATTGTACATAATTTTGAAACACCCTGTATTCTATGAGAATGTGTATATTTTGGAAACTGAGATGCTGATAATGCGATGATTGAACGTTCGTTTCCAAGAATTATTAATAATGAGCATAAAATGATTATGCAGTGACAGAACATCAGTAAGGCAGAGTCTATTGATGAGGCAAAGGAGTCACACGTGTCTCCCTTGAGATCCCTATAAAACGTCCAGACGACTGGCAAAAATTTATGTGCCTGGAAAGGAAAGAGAAAGAACGAGTATTGCTCAGAGAAACTCTGCAACTAAAACAGAAAAAGCTACACGGCCATTTGAAACATTTGAACAACTGGGGTTTTGAATAAAGCAAGAGCTTCTACGTCAAAAGCAAGAAAAACTTGAGTCTAAAGTATCTGGTGATGCTCCGCAGTGGTGAGGCAAGTCAGGATAAAGTCCCAGTATATCATCTAACATTCCTGTTTTTCGTATTTTTCAAAGAATGGATAGTCCCTTTGCTCTATTGTATTGATCCAGTTATTATTTAAGCAATTGGGTGTTATAATTTGATTTTTTGAGATTGTTCTGTTTACCTACAAGTGTAATTATCCCGGGTAACGCCGGATACTTCTGCTAGTTAATAAATAATTTGAATAAAACATTTGATTGTTGCGAGCGAAGAATGTCCTTAAAATTCGAAGCTCAGTGATAGTTGATTTAATGAAGTCAATTCCGCATGCTCGCGTGTAATGTCATTTTTAACCGACTTCAAAAAAAGGAGGTTATCAATTCGATGCGTATGTATGTAATATTGTTGGAATTGCACAATATTCATATATGTTAGTCTATGTGGGCTTCTAAACAAGTATGCCAAATTTCGTAGGTGTGTGTGTTTATGCATGTATGTAAGTATGTATGTATGCCCACGTATTTCTCAGAAACTAAACATTGCAATAATTTCTTTCATTGGATTAAGTAAGGGATAAATCCAAGTTTCATCAAAATCGGTTCAGTAGTTTTCAAGATATGGACTGATATAACTAGGCGATACTGAAAGTTTCATTAAAGTGGGTTTTTTTATACTTTGTTTAACCTTGTTGTTAACATCGTTCTGGCAATGCAGTAACTCGAATTTCCTGCTTTTTTTTCCCATTAATAATTTTTTGATTAATTGTATTGCTGGAGACCTCGTTTCAATGTCAAAACTTCACATTTTAGTTTATTGTATAATAAGTACATTATAAAACATTATTTACATTTCTCTAAAGCTTTTGTAACAATTTTAACATTTAAAATAAAACATTGTGGTGTTGCTAGATTATAAACTTGTATTTGTATAAAATACTTTGATTCTTTTAAATAAATCTTTCATGTTTTAAATTATTGTGTTTTTAATCATTAGTAACTAATCCTTTTCACTAATTACATCATCCAATGTTTTTCACCAAGAACAGATGAAGGAGGAGTGGGGTATTATCATGCACTTGAAGTTTCACTTCGGTCGGGTGTCCCGCGATACACAATTTTTTTTTCTGTATACTCACGTTTAGATATTGCAAAATTTCATCAAAAAAGAGCCCAAGCAAAGCCGGGTATATCAGCTAGTTGTATATAAAAACTCTGGATACAGTACACAATAAAATGTTAAATTATAAAGGTTTACCAGCTTAACACTTTAATCACAACTTTTTACATAATCTTTATTGTTTACAAAGATTATACTTCCTATTCTATACCAGAATAATGGCAGCAGTATTGTTGAAATACGTATTCTGAATTATGTGATTTAAACTTTGTTCTTTTATATAGTATTGTTTTACTAACAGTATTATTATTATTATTTATTTATTAGTTAGAATATTTGCATCCCAACAGGGGATATGTAAAGCAGACAAGCTAAGGTGGTTAAAGCAAATCCAAAACCTGCAATAAAATATTATAAGCATGTTCCTTATGGTTGAAACAGCGGTCTAAGGTACAATTAATCACCTGATTCCTAGTGCTATAATTAAGTTCATTCCACACAGGAATAACATTATAAGGGAAAAAGGCTTCACGGAACTTAGAAACTATCATGGTAGGCGTGATTTTATATTTCTGCGTCTTCCTGGTTTTCGCAGCATCATCTAACCAAGCTCTAACAAAATGCATGGGATGATCATTTTTAGTTAGAGCATTATATAATTCTTTAAGATTGGCACAAGCAATTATTTTACTCAATGTTGGAATCCCGTAAACATGACAGGTCTCTGTAATAGAAGAAACTTTGGGGAGACCCAGCGCCGCTCTTAAGAATTAATGGAAGTTGTTTAAAGAATTAAGTCCCGGATAGCTCATCATTTCACAAAATTATCTTTATTAAAGACGTCGTACAGTAACGATGTCGGTAAATTTAACAATTTTACGATTTGTCTTAAAAGCAATTCACAATACGCTTGCATCGTTACCCGTCTTAAACTTAACGACGAGATACTATTAATCTGATTTCGAGAGCACGGACATGGCGTCTGTGTTTGCTTGAAAACAGCCTACAGTAGAAGTAAGGAAAATGAAGAAACATCGAAAGCGAAAGCAACAATTTACTTCTTC
>JAHWFO010051476.1:6018-16042 GCA_023313115.1 Rhysida immarginata | reverse complement strand
CCATCGATGTCGAAACTGCCAATAATTTTCTAAATATTTTACCCAAAGTTTATATTTTTTTGCCGTTTGCGAATTTGAGGCTACTCGATATTGATCGTCCGCTTCCTCTGTACATACGCTTCTCAGAATAGCTTGGAATTCTTGCATCAAGATTTTTCGATCATCTTTTTCAATGGCATGCTTAGAATCCCAAAGCCATCGCCAAACAGCCTGAGCTACATGAAATATGCACAGCATACACTTACTCTGAAGGAAACAAGATTGAATGGCGTTTTTCTCAGCTTCACTTTCATCACATAAGAAAACATTTGGATATCTCTGCCCTCCGAATAGCCTACTTCCAAGGGCTTTCTCCAACAATCTAAACCCTGTTTCATAGTCAACTGCACGTTGACCAGATGTCAGAAACACTGCCAAAGGAACAGCACCAGCAGCACATGGCGTTAAAAGAAAGGTGATTGCATGGTTTTCAGCATCACAGGAAGCTGTGCTGTCCATAAATACAATTTTACTCGAAAGCGGAAGATTGTGAGCACGCATCATAACTGGAGTTATTATCACAATAGCGATAGGGTTTTTTTTCAAAAATCACTTTTACTCCATTCTCTTCGTATATTTTAATCTTTTCTTTTAGAACCTGAAAATACGAGGTTTGTATAAACAATATGGATTTGTAATACATAAAGTAAATATTATTCACAAAATCTGATACTTTTCAGATACCTCAAAAATATCTCCTGATCACCTAGGTGAAGCTTACGCCAATTATCATACCACCATCTAACAGTTGTCGACTTTGGATTGAGCGAAGAATTTGCCAATGTTTTTTTCTGTAGCACCTTCTGCAAGCGTCAGGTAATCATAATGAGCCTTCAGTGCTTCAGCAACGCCCATTCCCGCATTAAAATAGTCTTCGAACTTGTTTTTCGTTTCTAAAGTTGGTGGCACATGAGAGAGAGCCTCTGCAGTATGAATGGTATGATTATGTTGATTTAAAATCTTTATCACTGCAGGCATACCAATCTATAAAAGAAAACAAATATTTTATAATTATGTCATCAACACATGTTTATATTATGTAGAGCGTATTGGACATGTTATAAACGAAGTGGCTTACGTACATGCATTGGATTCTTGATGAATTGTAGCAGTGGACGAAGTGAATGAAAAAACGGTTGCGAGGATTAAACACAAAATTGCAACGCAAACATTTTAAAATTAAATAAAAATACAATAAGCTTATTTCAGCCGACAATAAATCTTGCTAAAATTTGAAAGTAGTACATATGAACACAAGCAAAGGGTTAAACTAATTTACATAAATAATTCCTATCTGATTTATTAAACTCAAATTAATATTTTCCTAAAAACAGGTGACACTTAATATGTTTGTTAAAAGAAGATAAACTTAAGTTGATTAATTAAAACTCAAATATAATTATATTCATAAATAAGCCACGACTGCTATATAAAAATACACATACATAAGCCACTTTATTAAAATAACTTAAAACAGCTCACCTTCGTATAAATGTCTTTAGCTCTGGTGTTTCGGTTTACGAAAGAGATTCGCACAGACAGTTTAGCCTTACATTCTGTGTTTTTACCCTTCGTAGTAGATTTGTTGTGACCGCTGTGTCGACAAACGTAGTCTTTTCTAAACGCAAATTTCTTGCAAGAAGGGTGGTGGCTCTTACTGCCCAAAACGTTGAAGAACTCAATTGAAAACTTCCAAACCAATTGTTCCAATCATCTTCACTGAAGATTGCTGCACGAAGAACAACTTCGTCATCTTCATTATTTTTTAGGACAGTTCCTTTAATTTCTGTAAAATATTCCTTCCATGATTCCAACACGCTACAGGCCATTATATCAAGCATAATAGTAAGCGTAAACAAGCTATAGTGCAACTATCCACAACTTTTGCCTAACTACTATTGGCCAGGCATTTCATGCGAAATAATACCAAAAAAAGTTTCATCGTCTAGCAACGAGCCCACACTATAAATATGATGCGAAAGTGCATAAACTATTCCAATCACTGTAGCAAATCGAAACCATAGTTTCAGCCATCTTAACAGGATCGCACCGCATTGCATGCAAACTCCGCATTCGTGGGTTTTTTCCCCCACTAAGTTTTTCCCTCTTATTTTAACCCAATAAAAAGTCAACCACCAAATGTCAACACTACCTCACGTTGCGCATTCATTACATTCTGTGGAAAGCGTTAATCACCTTCAACCAATAGCAGTTAGGCTAAAGTTGGCGTTGGTCGCAGTTTAGCTTCTTTTCAGTTCAGTATAAGGACCAAAAGTGATACTGAGAAGGGCAGTGAAATCCTTGAAGGATTTTTCAGTATATTTCAAAAGAAGACATCAAGAACAAAGTCCTTTATAAACAAAATTTTTAATTTTAAATTTTAACCAAAATACTCTAATAAAAAAATCGGATGTTAAACAAAATTCAATCTAAATTTTTGATCGTAATATATTCTAATTAAACTAAAATGATTAAACGTATATATAATTTTAATTAAAGTCAATGTTTAATTTTTGATTTAGGTCATTTATTTTTCATTCTTGTATATTATTAGGTATTTTAGTTGTTAATATCATATTTTATTTTTATAATTATATTTCGTTTTATTTTAAAGATTATCTAAAATATTTATTAACAATCAGATATTAGTCAATTTTTGTATTATCGAAAAGATGTTTGGAACTAAAAATATTTTTAATGCAGTAGGCGGACATTTTATATGATTACAATTGTTTGAAAGCTTTCAATAAGAGACGCTCCACTTTTACGTGATGCGGTGCGCTTGCCGGCATAGCTTCATCCCCTGTTGCCCAGTCAATGTATGTTCTACAAACATGCGTCCCGGAACCACAAACGCTGTCTTAGCTTGGGAATCTTCATCCAATCGCACCTGCCAATAGGCAGATTTCAGATCCAGAACGGAAAATACTCTGGCGTGGGAGAGCTTCCGTAATATCTGCTCCAGTGGATAGTAGGCCATAGGTGTAGTTAAGGCATTAAGACGTCTGGCATCCAGAACAAAACGATGTTCGTTGCTATCCTTTTTGGCTATCAAGAAATATGGCAGCGGCCAGGGACTTTCTACGCGTCCTATAATGCCTTGTTTTTCCATTTCCAGAACGAGTCGCCGTAGCACCGCCATTTTCGCCGGCGATTGAGGATAAGGTCTTATTTTCGCACGTGAATTTTTTCCCGTATCTATATGCTGGACTTACAAAGGATATTTTTCTGTAATATTCTCCATCTGTACCTGTGCTGCTTCTATTAAGTCCCATACTTCCTTTTCTTGTATACTTTTCGACAGGTCTAGGTGATTTGGTCTTATTCTCGGAGTCAGACCTATCTGGAAACTTAAATTTAATTTTCTTAGTACATCCAAACCGATAATTCCTTTACAAGGGAGCTTCTCTGAAACCCACAGCTTTATAGGCACTGGGCAGCAAGGAATGGTGTCTACGGCAGTTATTGTTTCTCTGATATAAGTAGTCAGGAGTTGCTTTTCTCCATTAGCTACTTTTATCGGTTTGTTTTCGTCAATTCGATCTTCCCACGCCAGCAATTTTTCCGCAACTTCCCGTCTTATGATAGATAAGCTGGATCCAGTGTCTAGCATACAGGAAATCTCTACGTTGTCGAAACGGAGCCGTAAATGACACATCCCTGTGGGCGACAAGCTAACTTCCAACAGGGTTCTCGCCAATCCAAAAGAATCCTTTTCTTTTAATCATGACTCCGGTGCTTTCTTTTGAACTTCTCGTTTCACCTTCAGTTCCTTTACATTTAAGTCACTGGGACGTGTGGGGTCAAGAACCTCCGCAGTCAGCGAGTCGTTCTCATCTCTTTTTTTTCTGTTTTGTTCGTACTTCTCCGCGTATGGCCGCTTGGAACTTCTGACTCACGTTTAAAGCTTCTCCATACGGCCTCCCTCTAGTAGATGTCTGGACGATGTTTACAAGTGCTAATTCCATCAACATATTATCCGATAGACGTTGCGGCACTCTGGCATTTAATTTGTATAGCTAACAAAAATATTCAAGGAAGTCTTCTCCTTCTCTTCGAGTACGGGTACATAGTTCTTTAATCAATGCTGCCTCCGTTTTGGTATAGCCAAATCGTTCCTTGAGTTTAGCAAAACTTCTCCGATCCAAGGCGCGAGATGGGGTTCTACAATTAAAGGAAAAAATTTTCTTAACATTGGTAAAGGTACTTCATTAATGAGGGTTTGGCTCTCCAGGTTCGCTATGTAGGCACGAATATTCATGTAACCATCATACAATGGCACATTCAGATGACTCCGAAATTCTTGTACGTCTTCTCGCCTTTCTTGCAGAAATGATTCGACCACTTCTGTTTGTCGCTGTAAAGCCCAACACAAACGTTCCGATGCTTGATGGTCAGCACATTTCGTATATTTCATGATTTCTTCGTTTAAGAAAGTTTCGATGTCGGCGGTCTCCCATTCAGTTACATCGGGATGCAGACCTCTCTCTGCGTGTATCCTGACGAGTTGAGCATCTATAGCTCTTTCGAGCGTCAACCCCGGCGCAGGTTCAAAAACGAGATAACCCTTAATCTCCTCAAGAACGCTCGGAATCAACATGCTGACCGGAAATCTTCGGTTGAAAAGTGCGGCCACTAATTTAATCTTGTCTCGGCGATCCATCCTTGGGGTGAATGCTTCAATATCGTAGGTTTAGAGTCTATAATAAAACAATCAAATGTTCTAATGAGGTAGAAATGTCTTAAGAACATCTAAGAACACGTGCCATTATAGTACGTACTTATTCCAGGTATCTCACGTTCGTACTTGTTCGTGCTCTGTCCCATATTAATGGACTGGTGAAAACAGACTTTGAAAAAGTTAATTCGTTTTCAAGTTATCGTAATAAATACTAAGCTCCCTAGGAATAAAAAAATTCTCTTGATTTAGAGACCGAACTGCCCTTTTAATAATCATCAAACACGTGCATCCTGTACGCGCACTCTCATTAACGTTTAGAGCATGCGCAGAGCCGAACCCATGTATCTTCTCGACACGCGTTTTCCCGAATGCGAGGATAATTCGTCTTCCAGCAATTCAATACATGCACTCTTTCTATTGCAACGCAATGAATTGTGGGAATTGTTCTACAGACAGACGGACGGACGGACAGCTGGACAAACCGATCACATAAGCACATTTCTATATATAGAAAATGTGCTAACAATGGCTGCAGGGTGATTATTTTCCATCTACTCGATGTAGCAGAAACCATGACTCATCGGAGAAGGCAGTCGTTTGCCAATCACAAGAGGCCCAATACCTGTACACTAATGGAAATTGTCGCCTTTTCTGCCGATGCACCTTTGTTATTATTGGCGCAGTGAACATCCCTCTGCTTCGGAACACCATACGCAACAGATTCAACTGTATTGTTCTTGTCGACACACGTCTGGCATCCTACTCATTCATTTGGATGACGAATTCCTCAAATGCTGCGTGTCGGTCGACTTACATACTTCTTTGCAGTCGACGTTCACCTCTAACATCAACGGCGCATAGTGCTCTGCAGTTTCCAACCCATTTTTCGCAGTAGTGCCGTTTCATCAATCATGAGGCAATTTAACCATTGCAGCACGCGAACAGTTCCCAAACTGCGCAGTTTCGTTATTGCTACTACACTTATGACAGCAACGATTGATATTTGTGCAAAGGATATCCAAGGAAAGGGCATCTCACCTTTTATTCAACTTGCTTTTCTGTAGGTTTGCGTGTCCATCAAATCTTGTAACCAATATTAAATCAAATTCCCGACAAGCTAGGGAGCTGAAATTTGATACGCATACACAGGACCGATAATAATGCATGTTAAAGGAAACATTTTTCAAATCGGTTCACTGATTCGTGTTCTAGGGCACCAATTCATTTCAGTCGTCTCTCCATAAGTCGGAGGAACGATTGTTATACGAATTGCTTAATTGTTTCGACCAAACAATATTTTTTTCAAATTGTTGACTCCGGCTTGAAGAGATCATCCAACTATAATTAAAGGAGTACATGTGTGGTTCGTCGCGGAAACAGTTTTGCATTGTTGTTGCACGTACAAGCATTGTTGGCGATGGCTTGAAGCACACCCCGGAACTGAAAAATCACCTGACCATTATTGTCTGAGCAACAAATTTTATTTAATTCTTTACTGCACATATGTTTCATCAATCAATTCTCCGTGTAAGTAAAGGAGAACCTGTAAGTTCGTCACACGAAACAATTTGAATGTGCAAATTTTGCGACAATATGAATTGAATTTGAAACTAATTAACGCGCAAACTGCGCGCGGATAAAATCTTGTATAATAATAAAACATTATAAAAGCGTGTTTTGAAAAAAAACCTTTTTTCCCTCTTATCTTGTTATACACTTTGATTGAACTTCGCTTGTTTGTGCGCAAATTTTGTAATCAATATTTTGCCCACTTCTTGACTATCTACAGCTCTGCAACTTTCCCCAATGGCATCATATCGATGACAATGCATGTTTTAATCGTTAGTTTCATTAGCCCTTCATTTATTCGTAAGTAATTTAATATTTAAATTTAATATATATACCGTGCAATCATGGCGTAATGACTGCCCGTATTGTTGTTTATTGCGATCTTTGTTAATTGTTGATGTAATTATTGTTAATTTGATCATCAATGCTAGCGAAGTTGTTGATTATGACGACTTTGTGGAGAGGACTGTTTATGAATAGCCAGCGTAATGTATTGTATATGCTTTCCCGAGATACAAAAGTAGCCGACTGGGCAGATTTCTAAGGTTTTTTGGTTTTATAGTTATCATATAAAAGCTTATTTTTTTAAGTAAAAACTAAAAAGAAGAAAATAAAAAATATAAAATAAAAATTTTTAAAGCATACATTTCACCTTAAAAAGTGCAGTGAAAAGTAAAAAAAATGTAATTTTAAAAAAGGTAATTACATTTCTTTACTTTTTACTGCACTTTTTTAAGGTGTGTGTGCTTTAAAAGTTTCTATTTTATATTTTTTAATTTATTATCCGATGACGACAAAGTAGAAGATGGTGATAATAATGAGTCTCAACTGTGTATTAATCTGATGTAGAATTTCCGGCTGATTGCAAAATATGTAATCCGTTTTTCGAGATCTCAAAGAATTTCGAGTTTATTAGATTTGATATTGCTATTCGCCATAGCCTGCAATCGGAATAGGTTATGGCATGGAATAAAAATACATGTTTTTTTTATTCCATGGTTATGGTAATGATTGACATCCTTTAAACTTCTAAGACACATTTAAGTAAAACAATTTGTGCATGTTAAAGTTATAAATTTGCTTTTAACTTGTTCCGTTAAAAAAAATTTAATTTGTTTGATAAAATGACGAACAATAGTGAAGGGTTAATAAAAAATAATTAAGTCGAAATAGAAATGCAACAGAAGCGAATAGACAAGCATTCTAAAATATGCGAGAAAGAGAATCCTAAATAAAATTTGTAAAATTCTACAGTAAAAACCCCGATTTTACGTTTTTCGTCGGACTGGCACAAAAAAAAATAAAATAAATAAACGTATAATGCAGGAAAACATAAAATTAGGGTCACTAGAAAAATCAATAAAGAATGAATTTATTAATGAAAAAAAAAGTATAGAAAAAAGCCAATTTTTACTACATTTTAAAACACTGCAGTATTTAGGAATGAAGTTTGCATAAACTAATAGGAAAACACTTACGAACGTTGGGAAGAATCATTGATTTTTGTTTGTTTTTTGTTTTGATTAGATGTTTCACAAATTGCATTTTCAAGATTAGAAAGAGATTGCAGATGTAATTGCTGATTTTCGTTTGACAGAAAAAAGATTTTAACACTGTTTAATGCATTCATGCCGGTCCCAGTAGCCGAGAGTGCTGAGCGCATGCTTCAGTGGTTCTCGAGATCCTCGGGTCGCGGGTTCGAATCCCGCTGTGGCATGGATGTTGTGTTTGTCCTTTACTAACAATACGAAAGGCAACGGAAAACCACCGCATTATTCATTCCTAGTTCTGCCAGTATAATTTGACAGCAAACCAACCAAAGAGAAATTTGCCAAATTGGTCCCCAACCTCCGATAGATGCCACATTAAGAAGAAGTGCATTCCTAGCTTCATTTGAGGAAGCCACTCTCTACAGTCTGAATATTGTCGTCGTCCACTTCATCTTCATCACCAAATGTAAGCAAACCGAAAACATCAATTATCACTGACGTCATGACGATTTTGTCACCATTAGCGTATTCGGTAAGATCAACTGCTATCTCAGCAAAGTCATTTCTCACTGAATCTTCATACTCTGCTGCAACACTTGAAGTATCCCAAAATAAAGTTGCAAATCCAGCTTTCAAAAAATGAGTTTTGCAGCTCTCTTTGACACTGTACCATGCCGAAGATACCAGGAACAGTGAGAGAAGACAGAAAAGTGCAGCCACCAAAAAAGTGTACATATATACGAAAAAAATACCAATTGGAACACTGCAATAAAAACGTAGGATGCGGGAAAATTTGGTTTGCATTACGTAAAATCCGGGACTTTTTACCATTATTAATATAGAAGTTTCATTGGGACCAAGCAAAAATTACATACGAAGCGGGGAAACGTAAAACCAGGGTTCTACTGTATTATTAAAAAAACAGACCAAGCTATATTCTATTTGTAATCTCCGTGCTCCTTAATCTTAAAATTTTATGCTTTCTCCATTCAGTCGTAGCATATGTACGCTCGATTATCCTTGATGAAAATAAGTTTAAGTTTCATTGTTGTATAACTTACCCGTATAAAAAAATAACTTAAACATCTTTTGTCTCTTCCTTGAAAACAATTTCTCTTTAGCAGAGAACAAAAAATTACCACCACTGTGCGATTGGAATAAAAGTTTGAGTTTGCAATTTTTTTGGTTTCAGGTTTCATGTTTAGTTAGGGATTTTGAGTTAAAAGAGTTTGGAGGGTAGAGGAAGATAAGCTAAGAGGGAGGGGAGTGCTTTTATCGCCTCTGCTCACCTTTAAGGACTGACGGAATTGGAGGAATGAGAAAAGTGTTTGGAAAGTGACGCACGACTGTCTAAGTAGGTTCGAGTTTCCCTCCAATTCACTTTTCCTTAATTCTCGGAGCGCTTCTTTGAATTTTTTAAGAAAATAAATTTTTTGAGGCGCCGAAGATAATGTTAAAAAAATAAGTCTGACGAAGAGCAACACCACGAATTCAAAGGGAAATGATTTTTAACTTCAATGTTGTTATTATATTATTTTACTCTTCCTAAAATAATAATAAAAAAATCAGGATGGTTTTCGTTTTTGACTTTTTATGCAAAATTCGGAGGCTATTGTTTATTTACCTTTTTTTTTTTTTACTGATAATATGACAATAGATCACAATGTTTCACGACACTAATTAATGAAATAAATATTTATTATAGCAGAATTTTTGTCATAAGTTTCGTGAATGAAGAGTAAATGCTTTTTGCAAATAAAGATAAAGGAAAGTTTCTTAACTGGATTTGCATAAAATAAAACCCAAAGTACAATTACTTTTAAACTTTATTACTTTTCAACATAAAAAAATTATTAACCTAAAAAATGTATTAACCCATAGTTCGTTGAATAATATTTTGATTAGGTAGTCGTTTACCATTAGTAGGCCTATGATTATTTTTCAGTTTAATATTCTTCTTATTGCACAAGCCTGTGTTTATTAATCTAACCATAGCCTACAAGGATATGGGAAGGCCTGCATAACACATAATAAATGGTGTTCAAAAAAAAATAACAAAAAAAAATCAACTTCCACTTGCCTGTTCTGTCACTAGGCGGTGCCATATTGCTCTGTCTCAATAAGGGGTCGTCCATAAATTACATAACGCAAAATTGGCTCATTTTAAACTACACCCACTCTTTTGTAATGCACCCGTAACACACTCAGACTTTCCCTTGATAATTATGTAACTCCCCTCCATGCT
>JAHWFO010051475.1:0-25480 GCA_023313115.1 Rhysida immarginata | reverse complement strand
TTTATAATAAACATTTATAGTTTTTATTCATGGATTATATTGAATTTATTAAATTTATTTAATTGTTATTTTACTCATTTTATTTTATCAATTTATGTATTATTTTACTTTATTTATAAATTAGGTTTATTTAATTAATTAATTAACTAATAGCTCTGTTTATTTAAATTTAATTGGTTTTGTTTTGTTTTATTTTATTTATTCTATTTATTGTAGCGTCAGTGAAAATAAAAATAAATATCACGTATTGCTAAAGTGGAAATATGTTATCGTTTTTATAAATAACTTTTAAGATTAACTATCAATAGCTTCTTAAAATTAAACTCGTTCTCTGGAAAATTAACAACAAACGTTTTCGTGCATTGAGAGGCGCCCTGTTTTTTTGAATTCCCGCCTGCAATTTCTCGCGAGACACATTAGCTATGGAATACCTTCAAAGATAGCTTTGCTTTAAAAGCTCTCAATTTACTGCTGCATTTTTTAGCAAGTAGAAAAGGCTTCAAAAAGTTTGCTTCAAAGTTCAAGCTTCGCTTTAAAGCTCTAGCAAGCTATGGGAACGCACCTTAAGATTTAAAGACTAAAGACTAAAGACTAAAGAATACGACTAAACCTACAAAAGAGGAAAGAAAAGAAAAATAAACGAATGAATAGAGGAAACACTGTTTAGCTGCAGGAAAAGAAACAAGAATGATTTTACCGTCAAAGCGGATAAAGGGAGCACATTTTCATATTATAGCATCGTACATGGATATATTGAATTAAACAACATATTAAAACACTTAAGAGAAAATAAATAAATATGAAAACTAAATTGTAAATTACTATTTAAGTAAGCTAATGTATACAGAGAATTTAAACGAATAAACTTGAAGAACTGAAAGGTAAATGGAGAGGGAGTTATTCTTCATACATTAAAAAAAAATAAAAGTTCTTTAATTTGTAAGAATTCCCACATAATGTAACGAAGTGAGCCTTAATTGCTTAAGCGTTGTGTATAAGCATCTATTATTTTTTTATATTAAATTACTAAAATGTTTCTACGTTATATTCACTCCTGGCACGTTTTTACGAGTTGTTTGATATATTACATGCCATATATTAGAATTGAAAGTTCTAATGGTACCATATGGTATCACATGGCACCATTAGGGCACGCGCTACTAAACCAATAACAATTATCATTATTTACTCGTTATATTCGCTCATTACATGTTGTTACGAGTTGTTTGATATATTACATGCCATATTTTAGCATTGAAAGTTCCAATGGTACCATATGGTATCATATGACACCATTAGGGCACGTGCTACTAATCCAATAACCATCATCATTATTTACTCGTTATATTCACTCATGGCACGTTTTTACGACTTGTTTGATATATTACATGCCATATATTAGAATTGAAAGTTCCAATGATACCATATGGTACCACATGGCACCATTAGGGCACGCGCTACAAAACCAATAACCATTATTATTTACTCGTTATATTCACTCATTACATGTTGTTACGAGTTGTTTGATATATTACATGCCATATCTTAGCATTGAAAGTTCCTATGATACCATATGGTACTATATTGCACTATTAGGGCACGTGCTACTAAACCAATAACCTTTATCATTATTTACTCGTTACATTCACTCATGGCACGTTGTTACGAGTTGTTTGATATATTACATGCCATATCTTAGCTTTGAAAGTTCCAATGGTACCATATGGATCATATGGCACCATTAGGGCACGTGCTACTAAACCAATAACCATTATCATTATTTACTTGTTATATTCACTCATGGCACGTTCTTACGAGTTGTTTGATATATTACATGCCATATCTTAGCATTGAAAGTTCCATTTTGTACCATTAAAACACGTACTACTAAACATTTCATACCAACATTATTTACGGGTTATATTCATTCATGAGACATCCTTGCACGTGCACGTGCCATTAAACCAATACCTGCTATCACTAGTTACTCTTAAACATATGTTCATGATATGTTGTGATGATTTGTTTGGTATATTACATGCCATATCTGGTTATAGGAAGTTTTTAAGGGAGGCTCCCTAGGAATAAAAAAATTCTCTTGATTTAGAGACCGAACTGCCCTTTCAATAATCGTCAAACACGTGCATCCTGCACGCGCAGCATCTTATTAACGTTTAGAGCACGCGCAGAGCCGAACCCATGTATGTTCTCAACACGCGTTTTCCCGAATGCGAGGATAATTCGTGACTTACAGCAATTCAATACATGCACTCTTTCTATTGCAACGCAATGAATTGTGGGATTGTCTACAGACGGACGGACAGACGGACAGCTGGACAAACCGATCACATAAGCACATTTCTATATATAGAAAATGTGCTAAAAAAAAGCCCAAATGATTTAATATTGAAATTTAATCATCTTACCTTTTACTTTTACGTTGAACCTTTTTTTATTTTTTGTATTAGGCCTAGTGGAGGTTTGGGCATGTAAATTTCTTTCAGTACTCAGGATAAAAGCCACTCCTAAGTTCTAGAAGGATCCAATCAAAGTATTGTTGGGGTTATTCTTCTCTATCTATTAACGAGTAATCAGTTCCCTGTTAAGATTACCTTAGCCAGTAGCTAACATTTCTCTGATGATAATCGACGACGATAAATTCACGACGTTGGTAGTGTTGTAATGCCTCACCCGAACAGGGACGTTACAAAAGGGGCATCACATTAAAAGCATATTGTAATTTATCTCTTGTTGCGGGACTTTTAGTCCATCTTATAGAATTATATGCTAAATTTTATTCATTATTACACTTCTACACTATCTATCCAAAACTAATTGGACACTTTCGATTTTAGATGTTTTGGTCGAATATCTAGAAAAATACTTGACGAATTATCCTGAAACTTCAGGGAGTAAAGAGCATGTTAAACAGTGGCGCCTCGTAACTAAAATTTCTAGGGTTGCTGCGTCAGAAAATTGTAATATTTTACCAACTATGGAATAGCTACTGACATTAAGCTGAAGGATCTTGTATAAGTATAATAATAGTATTAAAGAAAAAAAAAGACACAATATATTGAATGTCAGTTATTGTGAAAGTGAAACTGGGGGTGCTGCAGATCCACAGTGCCTATGCACGATGTTAAACCTCACATATTTCAGCGAAATTTTTGTCCCGAAGATAAACAGGCGACCAGGAACAAAGCGAACAAAAAAAAATAATGTTTGGGATCACCTTGTGAAAAATAATGCTTGAAATGCGTTGTAACTGTAGCATATGATTAGGATGCTTCTTTTACTTATATGTGTTTATTTGTAGGAGAAATAGCACGTATAGTCTTGAAGATAAAAAAGTTTCTTAAAAAAAAAATCGAAATTTTCCCGTCAGTTTTTTGTTTATAACATGCAGGGTTTCAACCCAATGCAATGCCTTTTTCAGGAAAAATGACAAACTATAGTAGAGACTACACCCAGCAATCAGAATATAAAAATATTAAATATTTGATGAAATAATGCTTAACTGCACATGCGCAAGCGTTACCGAAATGTCTTTTGCATAATTTATTAGCTAAATGCATATAAAAAGTCCAAACAAATATCCTGAAAATTCAGAAAGATTTCGCCGATAGAATGAGTTGAATTTCAGTTCCTCTCAAAAATAAACAAAACGATATGGGGTTTTCTCCAAATTTTTATTTTTGGATCGAACACCAGTATCACTTTGTTGTTGGCCCCCTATTTGCCTTCGTGACAAAACCTTCGCTGAAATATATGAAGTGTAACATGCTCTTTACGTCCCTGAAGTGTCAGGTTAATTCATCAAGTATCTTTCTAGATATTCGACAAAACGTCTAGAATCGAAAGTGTCCAATTACTTTTGGGTAGATAATATATACGGTATGTAAATTTCAAGAGAGCCATAAGCTACTGACATGAAATTGTTACGGATTATATATGCTACAAGAGATAAGCGATAAGTTACGGATCTGTACAAATATTTTTAGACATGTACACGATATGGCATCGAATGAAAGGATCCCTGAAATTACTTTTAGTAAATGCCCTGCCAACTTGCTCCTGTACGGGTGGACAAACGCGATGGGCCAGTCGCCTTATATGCGCACTCAGAGATCTTCGAACAGAGACATTAAATTTATTTAACGTCCAGGACAGGAAAAAAAAATTATCACTCATGGAAAAGCCCTAGAGAGAGCGCAGTATACACAGATGTCTAAAGGAAGGGAATTCCATCAGGCTTCAAACCATGACTTCAATGTAGGACTGAAATGTCTGTAAGCAAAATACACACTTCGAGAGGTAAACCGCAAAGCTTTCAAAGAAAGATCGGTCATCATAGCACAGTAGTTTGAAAACACGATATATCGTAGAGACAATCAGCTGGCAAACGTCCGTTTCTGTGGACAATCTGTCGTTTCATTGTTGATTTCAAGCGAGGAAACTGGAAGTCCAGAGCAGTAACAGGTCTGGAGAATACGGAGGATGGTAAAGTTCTGGAATCTGTTTTCGCGCAAGGAATTGCTACAACTTTGTAGTGATGCGCGACTTCGTTGACGCTTATGGTCTGTGGTTAAAGAAAATTGCAGCAATAGGTTGTCAACAAGTACTGAAGCAGACACCATCGAACAGCAATCCATTATGCTAACGAGGTGGATGATCTCCTTTATTGTAATAAAAAAGATGATGATCTCCCTTACAGTTTTATGAAATAGTCAAAGGACAATGTACAGTGCTCCCTCTGCATAACGGCAAATTTATAACGGCAACTCCATATGACGAAATTTTTTTCAGAAAATACACTTCGTTTTATGGAGTTGAGGTTATAAATTTGCCGTTATGCAGAGGGAGCACTGTACTTGATGTTTCTGCTGTCCATGTTAGCAGTGTATTGGCATTTATTCAAGCGAGTGAAAATTTCACAGTAGAAAAGTTCGACTTCCATCATCCTAATAATCTTGTCCTACTCAAAGTCGTGAGTTGTCACCTAGAAATTTTTTTAACAGATATGTCACGAATAATAAAGAATCAATCAGTATTTGATGATATAAGTCTTGTATATGTTTTGTTCCTGTTTCACGTGCTTATGCAATTTAAACAAAAACGAAATGCCATATAATTGTTTTTAAATTTTCATGGCAGTGTGTTTACATTTTCTTTAATAAGGCTATTGTTTGTATATAATTTCTTTTTGGAATAATATTTTCAGCTTGCTCTGCTGGAACTTACGGTGCCGATTGCTCACAAAGTTGCAGATGCGAAAACGGTCCTGACACTTGCGACCCAATCACAGGAAAATGTCTTTCGGGACAATGCACACGTAACTGGCAAGGAGAATCTTGTCAAGCATCAGGTAAATGCTTCTTAAAAATTCCTCTTAAATAAACTGTTTTATAATGTACGAGGGCATATTGAAAAGTAATGCCTCCATGGCTGTAACTTTTTTATTTTTTAACTGATTTTCAAAATTCTTTTTGTAACTGATACTTACATTTGTCCTCTACGTAATGCACTATTCACTTTTTGACATAGTCCCCATCCCTTTCCACGCATTGCACCAACGCGTGACTAGTCGGGTGAACCCGTCGGAGAGGAATTTCGGGGTTGTTGTCGACACCAGGACCGAACGGCAGGTTTCACCGCGTCGTCAGAACGCAACTCATGCCCCTTAAGGTGCTTTTTCCTCTTTGGGAAGTGGTGAAAGTCGCAAGGTGCAAAGTCTTTCATTTTTGAACTGCAGTTTTTCATCTTTGAACTGTAGGCGCTGCAACGACGGTCGTTATCGTGCTGCAGAAGAGAATCCAAAGCTGTCATTCAATCCCCGTGTCGATGACAACTCCGGTATTCCTCTCCAACGGGTTCAACCGACTAGTCACGCGTTGGCGCAATGCGTGGAAAGGGATGGGGACTATGTCGAAAAGTGAATAGTGTATTACATAGAGGACAAATGTAAGTATCAGATACAAAAAGAATTTTGAAAATCTGTTAAAAAATAAAAAAGTTACTGACATGGAGGCATTACTTTTCAATATGCTACCATTTTTTTGCTTCTCTCTTAGTAAGATTTATTTATTAATTTAAATATTAAGTGCATTTCATTGAATACCATAACAAGTTAATTCACATATTCGTTAAAATAATTATTTAGCGGGGAAAATTAAATTTCCGATTTTAAAATTAAAAATTTAGATTTTCTTCAATTTATGAATATTTTTAAATATTTATTGTAATTACGTGCGAGTTTTCATACCTTATAAATGCCCGATTGATTCCGTAATTTCGGCGCTTGCAGGATATGCCTTGTCATTACATGCAATGAAATTATAGTCCTCATCCGATAAGTTAAACCTCGACCTTGAAGGTCTAGGATTATTCTATTGCTAATATGGGAGGCAAGAGGATGGAAAAAAATCTGATGTAGTGCAGGGAAGTACTAGTACTACATCAGATTTTTTTCCATCCTCTTGCCTCCCATTTTAGCAATAGAATAATCCTAGACCTTCAAGGTCGAGGTTTAAGTTATCGGATGAGGATGTATTATTGGTCAAATCGATTCAGGGAGTCCCTGCAAACCAAGCAGTCACATTTCATACTCAAGGTCTCTCTTAACAGAAGTAATGCAATACCCTTGTGAAAACAGAAAAAATGAACTCTCCATTAGCAAATAAGAGATATAAGGTCGAGTACTCCCTAGATGAAAAGTTCTTTGATAGTGAAAGGAAGACAGCAGTCGGCCCAGCGCATCAGACGAGAAGGTGGAAGAAATCGGAGCAACTTATCTTCGAAGTCAGGTATTAAACGACCATTTACCCGTTGGTTGCTTACCAGAAGTTAAGTTGTATCTCCTCTGAACAATGTCCAGTAATTTTGTTTCGGCAAGCCATACTGTACACTGTGCTTTCCCTGTGACAGGTGCCATCTCTTGTTCTGTCGATGCCGGTGCCTCCAATGAGCAGTCTCTGCTGCAATAAACGAATGTCAGAGAAAGTTCTTGAAGTTTCTTTATAACATTCTGAAAATGACACATGATTATGTTATTAACCCATTAGTTATTTAATATGGTTATGGTACAAATCTTTTATGAACACCTTCTGTTATTTTGAAACACTTAGGACCTTATAACGAATTATTTTCTCAGTTTATTCATCCTTACCAATAATAGATCGACATAGTTGTAAACAAGTGTTCCTTTTCTCAATATTACCCACTATTATTACAAACCAGCCTTAATACCCGGTGGTGCTCGGGTTTTAATTAAAAAAAACTAAACAGTGAAAGCTAATGTAACTGAAAAGACTAGTCGAGAATAGTTTTTAATTGAAAGAGTTTATTCTGTTGAACAAAGCAAAAAACATAAGTTAAACACAAACCCATACGAAACAGGGAATTAGTTAATGCAAAGCTTCCGAGTAAACAAAGTTCTTAGTGAAGCCTTTCTGGCTAGAGTAGATGTAAAGATTATGTAGACTGCCAACGCGTGAGCAACCAACTTACAGCTGACCATGAGAAAGGCAAGAAGATTTTAGATCAAGTCCAACAACCTTAAGAGATTGTTCCTGAGACTTGTTAATTGACATAGCAAATCTGAGCTTAAGAGGATATTGCAGGCTCTTGAACTGAAATGGCAAACCAGTTTTGTATTTCCCTGTGGTGATCATAGCCTCGATAACGTGAGGCTTCATGCTTTTGATGACTAACTTTGTTTCAATGCACAATCGTGGAGGGTCCAAATTTCTCAGCAGCATGACTGGAGCTCCTCCTTTGAGGATAAGGCTGTTTAGAAACTGGTGGCTGGACAAAGTTTAGAAACTCAGTTTGAAACACTATAGCTTCATCCTGATTGACAACAGTGTCAGTAGATCGGAAAGAATTTCCTGTTTCAGGCAACATTTTTAGCAAATCCTGATTGATTTTTTCGACTTCATTATTTTGTGGAGCCAAAATCGCACGTTCACACAACCAGGTTGAGTCTTTGTAGTTGTTGTTCATGTTAAAAAAAGACTTTTGCCTTGAGCTCATCTATTCAATAGAACTTCTTATATTTCATGCTTCATTAATTGAGGAACAATAATGGAAAACGCATATATCCATATTTTGTAAACATGAAGATGACTCCAAAATAATCAAGCCAAAACTGTGGACACAAACGTACGTAAAGGAAACAATGAAACCGCTAATCCACCACAAGATTCTTTAATGACCCACTTAAGGGTTATTAAAGAATCTTGTTGTGGATTAGTGGATTCATTATTCCCTTTACGTATGAAGATGACTGTCATTTTTTCCAGTAAAAGACAATGAGAATCTGAAAATGCAGTTAATTTTAAGAAAAAAAAAACACATACGCCTTCATAGAGGTACTACGAAATCAATACATCCAAGCAAACCAGAACAGGTCCACAGTGAATTTTCAAGCAAAACCGCATTTGTTCGAATGACCATCCAGAAGCGTCGTATCGCAACATGTGATTGATGCAAGTTGTAAACGAGAAACACATATCCTTAGTGAGGATTGGATTCTGAAAGAGACCAATTCCTTGACAACCTTTTTTCAAAAACTGCACAAAATCAGTCAGATGAAACGAATCTCCGCCATCAAAAATGCAACATACCCGTGCTTACATACCCGTGCTTACATGATAATGCTTTTAAATGCAACAAACAAATATTTACTACAGTACATAAACCTTTTATTTATTTATCAATGGACGAGTTTACAGAATCATGCACATGGGTAATACAAAATAAGGGCTTAGAATAACTGAAGTATGAAATGTAAGCACGGGTATCGAGTCTCGATATGTCAAGTAAACACAGCGTCTATGCTTAAGGTGCATCATCTTACTCGCATCTGTGCTCATAATCGAATGTAAGACTACAAACATGGCACGTGCAAGCTTTTCGTAGTATCTAAAATCACATAATGAGTCTACTTTGTATGAAGAAAAAATAAAATTATTGCATCATCCATAATGACTATTGCATCATCCGTAATGCTTTTTTTTGGATCGGAACATGATTGAGAGGAAGGAAGGAAACTGTAGAAATAATTAAGCACTTCAAAGCGCACATAGAAATTCAACAGGGTGTTTCAGAATTCATTGTACAAACTTCTAGGGGAGTTAGTATGGGTGATTCTAAGCAAAAAAAAATCATATGAACATGGGTCCGAATTTGAACGAAAACGGAGATATGAACAGAAATAAAAATGCCGCCACCAAGATCAACAAGGTAATAAGTGAGGTCCTGTAAAGACTCGATTAATGAAATTTGGGGGAATAACAGGGTACTTAAGACTGTTTATACCGTTAAAATTTGATTGAATTCCAAGTTTCCGAGTTATACAGTCAAAATTGTAACAAGTGCTAGTTAGTACTCACAAGTGAGCACGTGTTATGATGTTGAATGAGTAACTCGAAAACTTCTTGTTGGAATTCGATCAAACGTTTTTTGCTTTTAAGCTGCTCTATTGTTCTGTTTATTGCTCTGACGAGTTTTTATTTATATATTTTTTAATTAAAGCGATGGAGATTAATAATAAGATGGATTATTTACCGTCAAATTTTGATTGGATCCATCTAGTTAATATTAAAGTTTAACATGTCTTATTTCTTGACTACTTACCTGTAAGAGAAGCGTCATCAGTTTTTGTGGAAAGAAAAAATTATCAATACAAATTTTTGAACTTTTTCAACAGAAAATTCAACTCGAATTAACCAAAACTTTTGATAAATAAGTTTTTATTTTACGAATAAAAACTAAGCAAACATTTTTTCAAAGGATTGAATACAAGAACATAGATTACAGCATCTGTGTTATATATAAATAAATAAACAATTTAAAATCCATTTGATTTTATATAACTGATACAAGATATTTTAGAATTACATGTACTTTGTATTATATAGAATTGTTTAATTTCGAATATAACAAATCGATGCCTGACATCACATTCCTGTGTGATATTTAACACATTTTTCTATTATCTCTATCTCAATTCTGTGTATCGGATAATATTGTGTCAGTTCGGTTCATCAGTCAATAGTCCACCCGTCGACACTTTTTCTTCCACGGGTCTATTGTTTCGCCGTATGGACACCATGCTGGTGGGTAGGGGAAGCCATGTATGCAGATTAACCATGTGATAAATAAAATTGTTACAACCAAATAAAAATTCTTCGAACACGACATGATGTCAATGTACAAAGTGCTATTTTCATTAGTTTCTTAGCACCTTTTATATTGAGCAGAGAATAGGATGGAAAATTCTTTCCTGGTGCTAACAATAATGCTTTAATGTCTATACTGGATATTATCTCTATTCATTCTAATTAATTTCCTCAGTTGATTAGGAAACATTGATTAATTTCCTCAAACGATATTGGATGGTGTTAATTATGAATATATACTGCGAAAATGAAAAATGAAAAACAGTGGAATAGACAAAAAAAAATCTTTCTTTTAAAATAATCTTTTGTTTAATCACATTCCTATTTTGAAAACATTCGTAACGTCAGGCTGGTTCTCTTTCTTTTATATCGTTTATTTTTGTATATTGTTAAATATTGTTTGCGGTGGACAATTTCAGATTGTCCTAAAACCAGTTATAAATATAAAATGGCTTCCAAAAAAGAATGAAAATTTCGTAAATGAAAATAAACGCTTATACAGAACGACTATGGCCATTTGATAACTGGTAAATTGTAAAAATATGCTATAAGGTGTGTCAAAAAATTATAAGATCACATGTATTTTTTCACATATGTTTTTTCATGTTTATTCAGGAGGTACAAAACATTATACTCGCAAAACTTTAAATAAGGAAATTCGTAAATATTAAGGAAAATAACAAAAAATTAAAAATTTGGCTCTCAAGAAATTATAAGATCAAACAATGTAACAACTCCACCCAAGCATACTTAACACATTAATACCCTGTAAACCCACCCTTGTTTAATATGAGTTTTTATATTCTATCTTTTTATTTTACATTGAAAAAACAACATAGTGAAGTAACGTAATAAGAATTTCATCCCACGGATCCATGATAGCTTTTTTTAGTGAATAAACATCTTGAAATTGCCTATTCTGAGCAAGACAACTCCAAATTTTTCCATAAGATTAATATCTGGAGTTTTGATGGCCACTTTATTGTGTTCACTTTTTCTGCACCAAGCCATTCTTTTGTGGACTTAGATGCATGACAAGGAGCATTGTCCTGTTGAAAAGTCCAGTTGTCCCAAGAAATGAGAGGTCCAAATGGGATTAGTTTCTCAAATAACATTTCCTGGTATTTCTTACGAGTTAACAACAGCTAGATCCCTTTTTCTACTTAGACAAATCCTCCCCAGATCATAATGCTGCCACCTCCCATTTTTACTAAGTTTTTATTACAAAAAATAATAGTATAAAGAGAAAGGTTCTAATAGACAGATTTCAGAAATTAGGCTATGTAGCTGCTATAAAACTGGACGGCAATACATTGATGGTTATAACAACCAAAAGTGTAAAAGAAATTACAGAATACGACATCAACAATTGGCAAAGTTAACCAGCAAGTTATTACTTGCAGATATTATTTAATTAAAAAGCAGGCTAAAATCATCATTGTCAGATGCAAGGTCTCTCCCGCCTCAGGTCGCATAAGTCCCAAAGGGAAAGCCACTACCAAGCCGTACTCACTCAACTTGGACGAGAAGGAATCGGATATTCCGGCCGCCACCTCATTACTTAACCAGACGTTGGAGAACGACGAATCAACCCCACTGAGCACCCCAGCCAGCCCGACAGCGGACGACATCGGCCTTGCAAGCGCGAGCCGCGCAGAGATCTCTTGCCGCGAGCCGCGCTTGGCTATGTCGTCGCCAGCTAGGGGTATTCTTTCCTAAATCTAATTTAGTGTCTCCAGATTAGCTAAGCTAAAAATTTCAGACATTAAGTGCTCCATATTAATTTCTCTTAGAAAACTGCAAACTGTACTCATTTAAGAAATCTGAATGATCTTCTCGCAGTTCTAAGATACTTACCGCTACATAGGCTATTATATTTATCTTTTTATTTATTCCTAGTATTGGGTAATGCACCTCGAAACCCGTCAGGGTCGCCGCCTTCTGTTTCGGCGGTGACAAGCCTCAGCGGACATCGACGACATTGGATTCTTCGGCACTCAAGCATCGAGGCCCGACTACCATTTCGGTCGTTCACCCCACTGGCCTTTACACAAACTTGTGAATTTTGGATTAACTATGTACATTTTTCTAATTAACTTAAAAAAATATTTGTGCCACTCTTATCACTTTATCCACGAGTAAATTAACTTTGGATTTAAATAAAATTTGTCGTCATCCTCCTTTCTCTATACACAATCTTGCATGGTTATAAACGAATCAAATAATTGCATTCTTGATTAATTAAAAAGTCGTGATAAGTCATCCTGTTCAAATTGACTCCTATGGATTTTTGGAAGTCATCGCAAATCACAACAGTGTGCTGCCCCAAAACAACACACACAACAGACCAGAAATTAAAAGTTAGCCAAAAGTAAATATTTAAGTATTATACCTGTTCAAAATACATAAGCATTTTCGTGGCTGAAAAACCCACAGGCAAAATTATTGCATAACCATCAAGAAATCAAATAAACTTCAGAAATGGAGACTCTCTTACTCCACTTATTGACCATAATGATTTAATAAATAAAATACTTATTTTGAATTACATGTTCCAAATTAGTAAGTTAACAATTGAAACTTCTGCTATAGTTAAAAATAAAAATCTGCTGCTCGCTTGAAAATAGAATATAATACAAATAACTCAAAACATTCTGATATTAAAAAAATTCCAATAATTTTTAAGTTACAAAGCTCAAAGAGAGTTCTTGCCACATAATTAACAATCGATGAACAAACTCACCAATACTGGTGAACAAGTCCTATCAATTTCATCATTAAAATAAAATGTTCAATAAGGAAACAGACGCCTTCCGGACGACTGGCTGTCTTCAAGGAAGAAGAAACATGGTTAAGATGACATGGTCTTGAAATGTCCCATCAACCATGACGTGGCCTGGTGAAAAGAAGAACCTGCAGCTAAGAAGATTGACATCGAAGTGTTAATTTTTCGGAATTCTATCCCTTTTGATTCCTCGGCGCAACAATACGTACTCTGCTGTACCGCCGGCACGTACAACAAAGAAGTGCTGATGTGATGAAACTCAATGCGATAGACCAACACCTCCTAGAGAGAAGGCCTGCGGACAAAAGGTGTATACATTGTTACATCATCATCAAGTGGCCAAATTTAGGGCTTATTATTGGTAGAAATACGATTAACAATAGCCGCTTGATGATGATGTAAAAATATATAGACCTTTTGTCCGTAGGCTTCCCTCTTGAAGGTGTTGGATAGACACGGGGAAAAGGAACGCCGTCAAACAATAAAAAAAAAATACAAGTCAAATAGTAAATTGATAAGCGCCACGGCCTATAGATGTCGCCACCATGGCCGCTGAAAGCGTAACCAATAAACATTCATTTCATTCTCACGTGCTTCTTCATTCGTGTGATGGTGGCACGTTCGCTTGTCGCAGGCTCCACTCAATTATTGTGATGTAAAGAAATAATTCCGCTAGATGTTGTCTCACAGCTTGGCGCTTATCAATAGATAAAAAAACATTATTCATACGAGTCACAGTCAGAGTCATGTGATGTAAAGAAAAATAATTTAATAAAAAAATATTATTATTTGTAAACATCACGTATATGTTTCTAAAAATGACCGTGGATTTACTCTTCATTGAATTAATTTTCAAGAAGGTTCTAATTATAAGTAATTTTAGGCCTACAAAAGCTGTAATCTAATGTATCTACAAACACTTTATACAACTTGACTATTTGAGATAAAAATGCAATTAGTGAATATATCAGATTAATAAGCCATAAAAAAGAAAATTAATGTAAACTGTCATATTCTTTAAAGTTTAAAATAAAATAACAATTATAAAACAAGAATTATAATTATGGCTAATGTGTCTCTATGTTTGAAGATTAAGTTAATGTACATAATTTTAACGGAATGGGGGAGGGAACAGAGCACACCATTTTCATTAATTAAAAAAAAACATAAAATAAAATTATGAAATTGTTTGTATATATCTTAAGATGTATTAATTATGCAGTTGAATTTTCAAGCAGTTGTAAACAGATAAACACATCCATGTCCAATGCCATACTCACAACTGATGATCAACGTGAACTTTTCATTTTAATAGTAGCCTTCGGCAACGCAAAACGTACGATGTATAAACTTTCTTGAATTATGGTATTTTTAATAAGAGAGGTTCTTTATGAAAAGCGATAAGAAGGCTTCTCCATTTCACGGCATTTGAAGGCACATGGATCCCAGATTTCATTGAATGGACATACAGACGGTGGATAGGCATGAACGAGGATTACGTACAGAATGAGTAACAGCATGAGTGTTAAGATTAAATATATAGAAGTCGACATTTTTGAAAGAAATATTACGAGCATTTAAAATTTCAGAGTTGATTTATCGGTACCGTGATATAAAACGCTGAGATTTGTAATGGATGTTTTTAAAAGAGATGGCAGCAACAGTTTCATGAAAGAGGACGAGGAGAGAAAATGTTATTTCCTCTTATCAGTATTAATCCTTTAAGGACAGCATGAAATGCATCATTGATAACTATTTCAACATCGTCGGTCATGCGGAAATTGCATTTCCTTGTTCGACGCTTCAAATATTTTGAACAGAAGAGAAATAAAGTTAAGTACTGTATATTATAAGCGTCGATGAGGCTATCCCATATTGACGATGAAGTCATTGGATAGGATAAATTTGTTTTTGCTATAAGTGATTTCCTCGATTCCATCTTAGCATTTTTTGTTTTCGTTTATTCCTTTATTTAAGATATTCATTAAAAATGATGTGCATAATTTCCTTAAAAAGCTTTAGTTTAATGGAATTTTAATAGAACAAACGCAAGCGTCAATGCAAATCAAAACAACCAGTTGGATTTCATCAAATAAGAAATACGATCTCTTATAGCTTGCCTGAGAATCAACTGTTTTAAATGTTATATTTAGGGCTTAATTTGAATTAATTTTTTAAATTATAAAAAGAATATTGGTTTAAATTCAAACTTCTAAATTTATCTTTAGTATTTTTTAAATAAATCTCTCTTTTCTGATTAATTTTATTTTGAATATTTCAATGGTTGAAATGTTCAAAATATATACGAAATTGCATTATTACTAGAAGAAGAATGCGAAAGCAGTAACAACAGCTGTTATATTATTAACATCAGATTCATCTGAATCTTCATCCAGCCTTAAAGCAACATCTTAAATCGAAACAAAATTGTAAACATCGAAACTATAAAGCGCCATCTGGAAAATGTTGCCCAAGCGGAAATGGTTACACAAAAAATGATGAATTTGGTAGTCTCTTTCTCTGACAGTCTCTGGTTGTAGGCATTCGAAAAACGTTTCAGTTGTTGCACTGAGATGTACAAAAAGGAATGATTATTGACTTTCAGGGTAAAGGTGCAGCATTTCAAAATCTGAGGAATTTGTGAACTTTTCGTGTGCTGCTGTGGTAAAAGCAATGATGTTTATTCAATTAAAACCCACGAGTTATGGTATTTTTGACAATCTATATCAACATTAACAGTTCGACACAAATGATAAGCCTTGCTTGTTTCTGTGCTTGTTGAATTTCTGAAATAGAACACATTTTTCCAATATTGTTATTCGTTGTCAAAAACACCATAAACTTGTTATCTGTAAATTAATATTTTGCAAATAGGATACCTTATCATAGATACTTATAATATCGAGCATGTAAGAATATGTTGTTAACAGATTTTATAACACTAAAAGACACAAAATTACATTAATTTTAAAACAGTAACATTTAACAATATTTAAATTATTTAGAAAATATCTTTATATTTATTCATTTTCAGAATCGGCATTTATAAAGACATAGCCAGAGGGCGTTTTCTACAAGGATGTAACTTCAGCCTGGAGTTTCATTTTATGTTTATTGCATTTATTGCTGCGTGATAAAGAGAATGATTGGGTCTGATGACAGTAAAAAATAATTAAACAAATCTAAAAAACAAAGCCTGAGGACTGCGTCATCTAACCAGGGCTGACAATCCAACTTTCATTGTTTACAACAAACGAAAAAACGCTGATTACATCGGGTGCTTTTTCTTTTGTTGTAAACAATGAAAGTTGAATTGTCAGCCCAGGCTTTGTTTTTTAGGTGGCGTTGCTACGAGGCGGTATTAAGTGTTGTCACTGCTTGCTGACTGCGTCATCAAACGAGGGCTGACAATCCAACCGTCATTGTTTCAACAAACGAAAAAACACTGATTACAACAAGTCACCTGATCAAAATAGGTCTAGCAACAATCCAACCTTCATTGTTTCCAACAAAGCAAAAAACACTGATTGTTAAAATACAAGATGGAAGCAATGAAAGTTACATTGTTAATAGACCTATCTTGGTCAGGTGACTTTTCAGTGCCGGAGCCCACTGGATTGTTGGCACAGTTATTTAGATCAGCCAACGCCACCTAAAAAACAAAGTCTGATTACTTCGTCATCAAACCAGGGCTGACAATCCAATCTTCATTGTTTAAAACAAACGAAAAAACACTGATTACAACAAGTTTATTCTTGCAACACCAAAGCACAGAACTTAACCACATATAATCTTTTATTTGGACAGATTGCCTTGGACGGTTGTCGATATAGAGAGTCTGCAGTTAATGTTGTCCATTTCTTTTAATTTCTTTTCTGTTTTCATATCTCTACAGTTTGCGGTGCAGGAACTTTCGGGCCAGACTGTGAAGGCGCTTGTCATTGTGACAATGGAGACGATGCTTGCGATCCAATTACTGGTCACTGCAATGGTACTTGTAACGAAGGTTATACGGGATCCAGTTGTCAACAAGGTAAGTTAAAATCATTGCCAGTGCAAGGGGAACATTTAAATGAATGATATAGCCCAGGATCATCAGAAAAACCAACTGGGGTGGGAACATAAGGTGCGAGGTTATTAGAAACTGAATAACACTTGATATTTATTGAATATTGTAACAAGAGCAAATTATGAAAAATTTTCCGGAATAAAGGCACAAAAGTAAACAGAATGTGTACTAAATTGTTATTGGTTTTTTGTATGGCCATACTTTCAAAAGCGTCCAGCAGGTGTTTTTTATTTATTGAATGTAACAATTTTAAATTATCGATAGAAAAATCATGTCCAGTCTCGATGGAGTGTTTTGCTATGGCGGAAAGGTTGCTTCTCCCGAATCTTCTGTGGTCTATGTGTTCTTTAAATCTGGTTGATAAACTGCGTTTCGTTTGACCTGTGTAAACCATTGGGCAATGGGAACAGTGGGCTTCATAGATTCCAGACTTCTGTAGGTGTGATACTTTGTCTTTGGGATTATCCAATAAATATCTTATTTGGTTCGGGTTGCTAAAAGATAAAGAAATGTTATGTGGTTTAAAGATCGAATTAAGTCCTTTAATAAAAAACTTATAATAGGGTAGGGAGATAATTTTTTCTTTTCTTTAACGGTATGTAAGGAGGTTGTGTCTGAAATAAACTTTTTGAATTTCCTTTTTCTTAACAGATCTACAACAGTTCTAGAGCTGTAACCGTTTTTTATAGCAATATTTTTAATTAAGGAGATTTCGTGCTTAAAAGCGTTTTTACTTAGGGGAAGATTGAGGGCTCTATCGATCATAAAGATAAACGTGGAAACTTTTTGGTTCCAGGGGTGACTAGAATCAATGGGAATGTAATTTAGTTTATTGGTTGGTTTTCGAAAAACGTCGAAAGAAATGAGTTATTATCCCTAATAATTAAAATATCCAAAAAGGGCAGCTTATTATTCTCTTCCATTTCGAAAGTAAACTTGATCGAGGGAAAGAAGCTATTGATGTGTTGAACGAAATTATTTACATCACAAATATTGGTATCGAAAATGGCAAAAATGTCATCGACGTACCGGAACCAAGTGTCGGGAAAATAGTTACCAGAGTTTTTTAGAATGTCCTCGAAACTTTTGAGGAAAATCTCAGCCATTATCGGACTGAGGCATGATCCCATGGGAGTGCCACTATTCATTTCAGGGATTTGGTTTTGCGAAGAATGTCTTTAAGGAAATTAAGAGTTTCAGGAATAGGTACATTGGGAAATAGTGAGACAATGTCAAACGAAACTAGTATCTCACCGTCTTTGACCACTTTATTTTTTAATTTTTTGACTAATTCTATACTATTTTTAACCGAACTATCGAAATCTGAGAGTTTTAGAGTTTTTAGAAATTTGGCCAAAAACTTAGAAATCAAATAGGTTGGGGAATCTATGTTAGATACGATCGGCCGCATTTTGTTCTTTCAAAGCCGCTCAATACACGTCATGACTAAGCACCCCATCAATATTTTATTCATACATTGTGGTCCGCCATTTTGTCTCGAATTCTAGATTACTTGCTTACCATCGGAAAGTTTAGTTTCATAAACGGAACATAACCAGGAAGGGGATTAGTAACCGGTGGGATCATTGAACTTTTAGAGAAATTAACTACTACTTCCCAATATCAATTTTTAAAAGTTTGAGAATAGAATACATTTGCCTATCATGTTTGTAAAGTAATTTTTTATTTTTCATTAAAGCTTTGTGCAAAATTTAAGTGAGTTTATAATTTTCCCAGGAGTGCTTGGTCGTGTACATTAATTGACAAAAGAACCCTTAAATGCATAGGCAGACGAAAATTCCGATTCCTCTTCTTGAAAACTTGGCTCTTAATTTGTTTCATAAGTTTGTTAATCAGTAAAAAATTACAAATGACCTAATATATTTTGCAATGAAATGTACTTGGGAATTTCTTATTTTTAGACATGAAGAATGTACATGAACAAAATACACCAGAATGTATATTTTTGGACATAATAGAAATAATAATGGAATGCTCTGAAATATATTTTAAATCTCAAACAATGGATATGAAGAATACATTTGTTGAGATTTAAAATGTATTTCAGAGCATCCCATTATTATTTTGCATTTCTATTATAGGAGAACAAAACAGAAAAACCAGAGTTTGCAATTGGTGGAGTAAGGGAATTACATTTACGCTAATAACATTTGAAAGTGAAATATCAGGCCATTTTATAAATTCTTGCATACATTTGCACTCACTTACAAAGAGATGTGTAAATTCATTTTCTATGGTAGAAATCTTTATTTTTGGCGTTGAAAAAATCTTGCAACTCTATTTCGAGGGCATGGCGATTACGTGCGTGCATATGATTATCCAATGATCTAAGCGGGCAATAATCTATGGAAGAGATAATAGGTGAATACGTAGGATGAGGCAAAGCTTCCGACCCAAGCTGCGTTGCACAGATGTGTAAACAGTGTGCAATCTTGCATTGTTCTGTCCTCTGCGATTTGCTAATACAGGTTGCTGTTGGAGGAGTTTCTGATGAGTCCGTTGGAACATATCACACTGGACATGTGTTGTGATGGTTGAACTTTGCTCTAAGACCACAAAGTGCACTACTCCAACTGCTGTCCAGAAAACAGTCAGGAACACTTTGTTTGGGTTTAGATGCTTTTTTGGGATCTTTCTAGGAGGTTCCTCTGATGATAACCATTGGTAAGAACAATGAATATTATTAGAGACGACGCATTTTGCATCGCATATAGATCGGCCTCGGTGGCTCAGAGGTTGCGTGATCGCCTCTAATGCCCGAGGACGCGACGAGGACGACGAGGAAAATCCTAAGATCACGCACTTCCTTCGGAAGGGAAGTAAAGCCGTTGGTCCCGTGTAGTCATTTGCCGACTGCACGTTAAAGAACCCTTGCGAGGCAAAATTTGCGGCCCCTATAACGCCGTCCTGAAATGACCATAGCAGTTGTAAAGAACGTGAATACCAAACAACCAACCAACCATTGCATATAGTGATTCGGTCCAGCTGTGGCTCTCTCTGATGACGCTGGGGTAAGGGAGAGCAAGTGATCAGACGTTGTACTTTATTCGCAGCTAATAGAGCATGGGAACCCATTAATTTTTTTGACTTTTCCCAGTGTGTGAGGATGGTTATGCTCAGTTCCCTCTATCATAGAGAATTGTCTTGTTAATTCATGATAGATTTGGCGTGGAGTAGCTTCAATGAGTGCCTTCAGTGCATCTTCATCAATAGCAGTCGGTCATCCAGAGGCGAGGGTTACCTTCGAGGGATTCATCTCCATCCCAGATTGAAAGCCAAAACTGGCCTTTTTTGTTGACAAGGCATCCTGTCCATACGCTTAACATGCCTCAGTTGCATTCTGACCCAACAATGCTGCTCTAATTTTGACTTCAGTAGTCACCGTTGTATTCATTTACCGCTTGTTACGATTATAAAATAATGTAAGACACTTCTTCTCAAAAGAATAGGTGTGGATGCAAATCATAAGACAGAGCCATTTACATTAAGGGATTTCGGTGCTATTCATTGTCAAGGACCAGCCAGATTTAGTGAAATACGCAACAAGTTTTTTAAATGACCTGATATTTTTCACGACGCTAGCTTACAGTTACTGTTATATTATTTTGTAATGTGATATGATAATGTCTTTATTTTAACAAAAATATAATATTATTTAAATTTTGAAAGTCATTCCATTCGCACTCTTACTGCAACGGGATATATGTATTTTGCATATTTAGGCGCATTAAATTTCGATCTTCAATTGGTCGTTTTGAATAGCAATTCGACAGCCTCCAACTTCAGCAGCGACTCGATGATCCAGTGTTCGGGATATTACACCCATCCCTCAAGCGAGAGCTTCGGAGCGATTAAGTTCAAAACACAGGTAGGCTAAATTGTCTTTATAAATTGAAGTACGAGATTTTATGGTTTTGTTAATAGAAGATTCATATTCTTAGAGTGGGGTTCTCGACGTGACGAAGAGGGATGTCGGGAGTCAACCAAAGGCATTCAGTCTGCCCGAGGTGCCGAGCATCCGTGACCAAGGCATTTACTACTGTCAGGAGACATTCAACGGAAAAAAGACGGAACTCTCGATAATCAATCCTTCGACTGATAAAGGTAAAACGTTATTCACTTTTTAAACGTTAGTTTCGTTTCCATTTCATTTATTCTACGTAGGACTAAGCTTAGGAAACGTAAAACCCTAATAGAGAATGCCATTGCAATTAACGAGACCACTTTAAGATTTACGTTACTTTTCAGTCATATAGAAATCTTAACATTTACAAAGATAATTGCATCTGTTGTTTTGAATAGGCCTAAGCATTTCGAGCTTAAGATAACTTTAATGCTGCCCTCCTTCACTCCTTTGTATTATTGCATTGTATAAAGCGTATATGCACATTTAGAGCCTCCTTTTGATTAATAATTTTTGACATTAATGAATCCTGCAAATGCTATAAATACTCTACACGGATGATTTCTAATACAAGGCGGTGCTAAGAACAACTTCCAGATAAAGCTCTATGTATGCAAGTATGGACAACTGAAGCCATTTTCGCCATTTTTGACCTTTTCGTAGGCTCAACTGCTTATTAAAATTCTCGAAAATCACTCGTTTATTATGCAATTTAACGCTCATCGTAAGTATACATAAATTACATAAAAAACGAGTGATTTTCGAATTTTAATAAAATCTTGTAAACATTCCAAGTAGGAGCTTTAGCAGTGAAGCTGAAATTCATTTATACATTTATTAAAAATAAATTAATTTCGGGGGGCGAGGGGGGGGGGGGCGCGAGTAGGGTAAGGCAAGTAGCAGTTCCTGCAGTCATCTACTGGATTTTACGCCTTTACGTACCTAAATAGCACATAGATATGTTGCCCACTCTGAATCCCACCCACGTAATTCCGACCCCCGTATACCAATCAAAACCAAACTAAATAGTGCAGATGGGCATGCCCATAGTAAGCTCAAAACCAAACATTTCGAATTTGAACCTTCTACCTCAAAAAATGTAGAAATTATGAAGGGGACGGACTGACATTATAAAACCAATAAGTAGCTCCAGTAAGCTCTATTACTACAATTTAAAGCTGGACAAGAAATCGGCATCGAGTTTTACTGTGTTTGTCTACGCAAACTTCAAGCATAAACATACGATGAAGGCCATTTTTTGCCAACCAAAGCAATGGCCGACAGGCTTTTAAATGGGGACGCGGTGGTGGCGCTGAAAGCAGCTCATGAGCGATCTACTCATTTCATATCATTGGTTACACCGGATTACTGTGTCTAATTTCGTATACAAAAAAAAAATATTGCATAGAGCGACATTCCATGCTGGTGGTGACCTTTTGAACTAATTTTTTTGTGGTTGGTATGAACTTCCCATGCCCTCTTGTATAATATTACCAAGTATTATAGCTTTTGGTCCAGTATTTTTTTTTATGGCCATGTCAAAATAGAACTTTAATTATAAAGACCCTGTATATGTCATTAAATCCATCCATATTTACATATGTAATCACTTACCTATTGGTTTGTTAACATGGCTTATCATTGATTAATTAACAATTTGTTATTTAAGGGCATTAGTTAATCAGTTTATTTATTAGGAGCTTTAGCATAAAAGCTACTTATAAGAATGGGCCCTTGGTCTGTACGTTTATCCGGCCGTCCGGCCGCCGTTTGCACGATAACTTGAAAACGAATTAAGTTTTTTAAATTCTGTTTTCAGAAATATTACCATCAAAGTCTTAGCTCGGCCACAGATTACCGAGTAGACAGATACGACATTAGAGGATGTGAGCGGTTGCGCCTGGTATGCCAGCGATTCTGGTGAAAAAAGAGGGGAACTATGTTTCATTGTAATGGAAATGCCATGGGAACTACGTTCGTCTGCTTTCCCGTTTGTTTGTTTAGTTTTTGTTTTTTTTGTGAAAAGTTTTACATTTTTCGCTTGCACATCTCAATAGTTTTAAATAAAATGTTGTTTTTTTTTAAATATAACATATTTTCTCTATATTTATGTTTTTTTTTCTCTGTATTTTATCAATGAAATATGAATGAAATGTGAATGAAATATTAAGTCAAGATTGATTAAAATACATGGCAAAGGTTTAAAATATATTCTACTTATCATTTTTTTTTTACTATCATTTCGTTTTTTTCCGATTAATTTTGAACTCAAATACACTGTTTTTCCATTGCAGAGTACACATTGTCAAGTAATTCCCCTCTTTTTCACTTGAGGGCGCGATCGTTCATCCATTGTTAAAAAGCGCACCCAATTATCTGTTGTTAAAAAGGGCTTATGTCTCATCTATCTACTCGGTAATCTGTGGCTCGGCCGTATCAACTTTTCAGAATTTTTCGTGGACCCTTCAAGTCGAATTCACGTGCTAAATCAGTGAGTGTAAAGAATACAAAGATAAAGGCATGTCATATAACAATCGACTTGTTAAGAGGAATACATTGTTACTTTCTGTTCATCTTTTAAGCATTACAGACATCGGCGCGCGCGCACGTGAAATCGCTTTTCTCGACGCACGATTGCTCAAGTGCTCATAATCTATAATAGAGAGGTTAAGCCGTGACCACCGAGAGAGAAAGCCTCCGCATTGAAATTTAATACATTGTTACATCATCATAGATAGTGCTAATTCAGGGCTTATTATATGCTGAAAAGCATATATTGGTTTTGCTCTGTTTGTGTGTCTGTCTGTCCGTCCGTCCGTCCGTCCGTCCGTCTGTATGTCCGACGATTTCTCGAGAATGCTTTAACTTTTTCAAATTCTGCTTTCGCTCTTCGCTAGAGACACTTCCTAGGCTCACCTGATTAGTTTGTGATTGAAATCGGTCTAACGGTCACGTGACTATTGAGACCCAAACCCCCCCATTAATTTTTTTTTTTTGAAATATAAGGCATGTAATATGTCATTCGAACGGGAATGACGAGCACAAGTCGAATATGATATTCTTTTCGATTTTCGAAATGCTACGTCCGAGAAAATGACCCCCAAAAAGTACTTTAATGACCCCTTATTACGAGCTTTAGCTAAAGCTATATATAAGATTACAAGCTTAAGATTATAACCTTTATGTGCCCAGCCGGCCATCGTTTGCACGAAGACGTTGAAATGGAAGAACTTACCTGCGATATATCAACTTTTGATGAGCTCTCGTGGACCCCTTCAAGCACGTGCACTAATGTTAAGAATATGGCATGTAATATATCAATCGATTCGTACTGACGAGTCAAAAGTGAATACAGTGTTACTTTTTGGTTATCACTTAAGCATTGTTGATGGCAGCTTGGAGCACGTAATCATTTCGTTTTAAAATCCAGTGCTGTTAGGCCTATTGTATAATGTGACTAATTAATGTTAAAGCGATTGTTAAAAATGGCTCATTAATGTTAGGCCTATAGTTAAAATGACTAAATAATGTTAGGCCTATTGTTAAAAATGGCTAATTAATGTTAGGCCTATTGTTAAAAATGGCTAATTAATGTTAGGCCTACAGTTAAAAATGACTAAATAATGTTAGGCCTATTGTTAAAAATAGCTAATTAATATTAGGCCTATTGTTAAAAATGGCTAATTAACGTTAGGCCTATAGTTAAAATGGCTAATTAATGTTAGGCCTATTGTTAAAAATGTCTAATTAATGTTAGTCCTATTGTTAAAATGTCTTTTTAATGTTAGGCCTATAGTTAAAATGACTATATAATATTAGGCCTATAGTTAAAATTGGCTAATTAATGTTAGGCCTATAGTTAAAATGACTATATAATGTTAGGCCTATTGTTAAAAATTGCTAAATAATATTAGCCTATTGTTAAAAATGGCTAATTAAAGTTAGGCCTAGATTTAAAAATGATGTGAGTGTAGATAGAATCAAAGGTATTTCCATTGTTTATTTAAACCAACTGCAAGTAAAAGTGAAATATTGAAATTTAAAATCACATCTGCGTCACAGGTAAAGTTTCTTGGAATGCTTACAAGATTTTTCCGGACAATGCTTTGCAACAATGATTAAGAAGGAATGAATGATAGCTTTGATTAAGAAAGGGTGAATAGCTCTAGCAGTGGAAAGATCATAGGCGAAGTAGTTTAAAACATTTGGACGTGCGAGCATTTCATTTCTCATTTCGCGCGTGTTTGGAAAGATTCGTGTGAACGCTGCAATCGAATACGTAAATTGACATGCTATTTTTGCCATTATGTATATAAAATATGACTGTAATATTAAACAACAAATATTTATATTCTTCTTTTCAGCATATTTGAAAATCGTTTTACGAGTTATATTCTTGTTATTGGTTGAAATACGAATAACAATGCACTATCTATGATAATGTAACAATGTATTAAGTTTCATCGCAGAGGCCTTCTCTCTCTGTGGTCACGGTTAAGCACCACGTAAACGCAAAC
>JAHWFO010051473.1:0-11254 GCA_023313115.1 Rhysida immarginata | reverse complement strand
ACCCCCCCCCCCCCCGGCTGCTGCGACCATCATACAGCAGTCGTGAATCCAGGTCCATTCAGAGACCAAACTCGTTGGCCTCTGGCCATACAGGCCCTGGATGGACGTATTGGATCCAATTAAATAAAAAATAAAAAAACGATAAAGTATGTGGGAATTATACAGGGTGTATACAAAAATGAGCCCACCCCCTTTTATTTTCGTAACTGAAGCAGATGTCAATTTTGATGAAACCTTTTCATCATCCCAAATAAGCAAATTAGGACAGATTCAAATCCTATCTTAAAAACCGTAACAGATACAAGAAAAATTCTAATTGAAGACTTGATCAGCATGGAATTCCGAACAAAACAAAAAAAAATTTTTTTCAAAATCCGATGAACGGATCACCGACAATCACATATTAAATTTATTAGTTACCTCCCTATGCACTTCACAATGGCATTTCAATGTTCAACATGCAAATCAAGAAATTAACAAAAATACCATAATAACATTCACTTTCATGAGGAAAAGCAAATATAACGCATGTCTCAGCATACACAAGATAGAACAATTCCAGACTGGCAAGCTACACTGTTCCTGAAATTGCGATTGTTGGTGATCCGTTCATCGGATTTTAGAATATATATATATTTTTTTTTGTTCCATGCTGAACAAGTCTTCAATTGGAATTTTTCGTGTATCTGTTACGGTTTTTAAGAGGATTTGAATGTGTCCTAATTTACATATTTGGGAGGATGAAAAATGCACCATGGGATAGGTCACCGAAACTTCCTATTCATTGGATTCATCAAAATTGACATACCTGCTTCGGTTACGAAAACAAAAAAAGTACGAAAAAATGTCCAAAATCAAAAGTGAATTATTTTGCGGGAGAAATTCATTGCTTGTGAGGGGGGGGGGGGGGGAGGTGGTAACTTTGAAATCTTAAATAGGAAACCCTATTTTACACAATATTCGAGAAATGTTTTATTCTTGGTGTTTTTCAATTGACCCAACCGTTTAGGAGATAGAGGCCCTCAAAGTGTGGAACTTTTAAAGTTTGAACCCAATTTTATCGATAAAGACATAGAGACAGAAAGTGGGTCTGCAGACATTCATATTCTATTTTTTGATGGTTTTAAGAATCCGAAGTCAGAATTTCAAAAATTCAAAATTTTTTAGTGCACAAGTAAACTTTTGGGGGCAGCAGTCCTATGGAGACAGAGTCTATGCGTGTGTATTGAAAAATATTAATTTTTTGAAATTCTGACTTTGGATTCTTAAAGACCATCAAAAAACAGTATAGGAATGTCTGCAGACCCACTCTCTATCTCCTTGTCTTCTTCGATATAATTGGGTTCAAAACTTTTAAAGTTCCACACTTTGAGGGCCTCTATCTCCTAAACGGTTGGATCAATTGTAAAAAACACCAAGAATAAAACATTTCTCGAACATTGTGTACAATCTGAATATATCATTAAAACTAGGGGTTCCTATTTAAGATTTCAAAGATACCCCCTCCCCCCAGCCCCTCACAAGGGGTAATTTTTTAACTAATGAATTTCCCCCGCGAAATAATTCACTTTTGATTTGGACATTTTTTCGTATAATGCTTAGTTTCCGAGATATTCAGTTGTCTCAAGATAAATGCCTCACCCTGGAAATTTTTCTGCTCGTATATGTAAAATAATTGCGAAGAGGGCAATGATGTAAATTTTAGAATCTTGCTTGTATCCGAATACCGTTGACATTCGAATGAGGAATTTTTATCCAACTGCTTCCATCTAGTGACCATACTAGAATGTAAAACTCAGGTTATTTCCTAACTACCAATTTAATCCGTAAAGTTTAATTTATTGACATGGTATTAATATTGTATTATTACAATTGGTTTTACTCCAATTGGAGGGGGGGGGCAGGCTAAAGACGTCTGAGAAAATTGTGGAAAAGTGTATTAAATTATTAAATATGATCTCTACCTTTGCAGAATAAAGCCAATACTCCATAAGTCTAAAGCTCACCCGTATACCTCTCTTTTATTCCATTAAAACTCAAGAATTTGATAGATGTTTAATTGATTAAAACTGCCGCCCCCCTCTCGTCGTCGAATTATTCCCACTGCCCAGGCCGTAAAGCGATATCATAGGAGCGAAACTTACGTAATTACGGTTTCGCTTCAATGTTAAATTATTAAAGTAAAACTTATTATATATCTCAATGTACTACACAAATTATACTTTGAGTTTGCGAGCATTGAAAAGCCTACATGATCAGAAAATCAGAGATGGTTCGTTATGGCTGGTTTCGATGTATTAGAATTCGTTATTACGAAGTTTTACAATATTTCGTCCAAGCTATGTATTTATTTACCCTGTGTGTATGTTATTCTATATAAACGTCATCGAAATAATTTTTAATTTGGCTATTGCTGACATCGTTCCAATATGAGCTACATCACCTCGTGATCACGTTTACTTTCTTGTAAAACTATCTTGTAACAGACTCATCGAAATAAAATTAAACCAACACTTATTAAACGATGTGAAAAGTTAACATCTACTAAATAAAGAGTCTTCTCTTTACTCTGTTTACTAGCATTTACCACCGCCATCTCCAACCCACTCGAGAAATGATCAAGGAACAATTTCGGAAAATAAATGTCATGAGTAATGAAAAGAATATACAATGTAAATGGCAATATTTTGGCCTACCACTCACTAAGAGTGAAGGCCTGTCGTTTCCGAACCAAACTTTTTTTTTTCTGAAATCGACTTAAAAACTCATGATTCGAAAAGATAAGTTGAAATTTTGAAAAAAAAAAAAAAATTCCGTCTATATAGCCAATTTTGTGCAGCTAATTCCTCCGAAACTGCAAATATCAGAACCGAATAAAAATTACACATACTTAACAGTTATTGTGCCTTGGCGTAATTTTTATGTCAATTGGGTAAGCCTTTTTAGAGATATTAATTATTTTCTAAAAATTAAGAAATGGCTGTAGCGTTCAAACCAGCGAACGAAACAACATGATGAGGCAGTTTTGGAGTTATTAACGACCAAATTGAGAATTTCCCCCCCCCCCAAAAAAATATCAATTCTAACTTAAAGGGATCCTTAAAACTATGCATTGAGAAAGTTTTTCATGGAAATGGGATAAACATTTTTAGAGAAATTAATTTTTTTTCTGAAGTGCATGAAATGGCAGAAGCATTCATTTCTTCGACACAAACAATAAAAACGACATGAACGTCCTTCTCTCATTGAGAAAATCTTTTTTGAAAAAAAATTGTTTGGAGTCAGTTTGCGAAGAGTCAGTTTGGAGTAATTAAGGTTTTAAGGACCCAACAGAAAATAAATTTTCTTTTTTGAATCAGTTTCATGTGCGAAAATGTAAAGTGGGTAAAGTGAAAGGTATGGCTAGCTAATGTAGACAAAAACAGAAAAACTCATTCGAAACTTATTAGAACTTTATTACTTATTAGAAAATAGTACATTTGAAAATGAATGAGAATGAATGAGTCGTTACCCTGAAAAGCTAATGGGCCCTAATTTTTTTCATTCATTCTCATTAATTTTCCAAATGTAGGCCCTACTGTTTTCTAATAAGTATGGTTTTTGTCCACATCGGCTAGCCATACCTTTCACTTTACCCACTCGATAAAGGGGGGCAGAGCATGAGATTTTTTCACTGGGTTTTTTGCTAAACCCACATTTTACATGATGCTCTACAACTTTCTAAATAACACATGGGGTCTAACACCTACCCCTACAAAATTAAAATTTTCAAAATTTACCCCTTCACCCGCAGGGACGCAAAATGATTTTATTCTGAATTAGGGGGACATTAAAACCAAATAATCAATATTCATTTTCCCCCAATCTGTTTCCCCTGAGTCGTTAATTGGACCTAAAGACGAGACACCAATTATGAAACACCCTGTATACTGCTGGTCCCCTCTAACTCCCACATCCGTAACTCCCACTCTAGTAGGGCAATCAAAACCAAACTTAACAGTAAAGTAACACATGCCTGTAGAAAACTACATTCCAAATTTCAAACTTCTACGTTTAAAAGATGTAGAAAAACGAAGAGACAGATGGACATAGTCAGCGACATTGTTCCGCAGCTTAATTCAACATAAGGTTCCCCTTTGTTTAAACTTTCATTTACTACATTCATCATTTATTTATCTATCTATCATAATATGAAAGGTTGAGACCCAGAGTTAGCCAAATGGCATATTTTAACAAACTGAGAAAATGAAAGTTAAAGTTTGTTAGTAAATATGGGAGTTAATGTTAGGTGAATAATTTGAACATCTATACTTCATAGAATTCCAGATGGACAATCCTCAACTGCAGTTGCTTTTCTATAGTAGATTAAGATGGCCCACTATGGTTCTCAACCTTTCATATTTAATTTATAAAACATAATTGCTTATAATTGTACCAAATGATAAGTTATGTCAGGCTTGAAAATGTTTTTATTTAAAATTAAAATTGCCATCAGTTGTTCTCCATCTTACAAGTGAATTTGTTCATAGTTAACATTAGAATTCCAATAAGTTGCATGACGTATACAATCTTCAAAAAATCAAATGAATATTATGCAAGTAATATCAGTCCGTCAAGCTTTTGGAGTTTTAGTGAACTCAGCAACTTAATTAAAATCTTTAATTTGGATATTTAAAAATTAAAAAAAAAAAAATTTATTAAAATATTTTAATTAGTTTCTAAAATGAGATTGTTTTAAATAAAAATTCATATTCTGACTAGAATATTTTATAAAATTTTTTAAGATAAATATTTAAAAAATAAATTATTATACAACTCAAATATTTACAATATATACAAATTTTTTGAAAGGAAGCAGAGATATTTTGCAATATAGAGATGCAACTTTCTATTCTTGCAATCTCGCACATACTGCAGTTAACAATTTTGTCTCGCATTTCATTTGAAATAATTTAACCAGTTTCATTGAAACTGCCGCATAGAACGCGGCTTTCCCATCCTCGTCTATGAAACAGATACAGTTATCATACCGCCCGATGAAGATGATATTGGATAAAGTAGTTATCTTCTGATGTTGCATCCACCTACCCGATACTGGATTGTATTCAAAGAAGAGATTGACGCAGCAATTACTATGCACTTGGCTGGAGACTGCAAAGATTCTTTTGGCGACGGTGGCGACCCGGAAGTAGTTCTCCACCAAATCTTTACCAATAGGCAATTTAGTGGTTAATGTTGTCCACTGCCTCTTGAATGGATCGTATTTCTCCCCCACTTCATAGGAAGTGATTCCGCATGAATCAGTCGTAAAAGATTCTTGAGTGCCGCCAATCACATATAAACATTTATCGTATGCACAAACAGCTGGTTTTGGAAGACTTCTAGACATTGACGGAAGGCATACCCACAAATTAGAAGAAATGTCATAAGATTCTACAGTGTTCAGGTGCTTCGAATTTTCGCCACGTCCACCCACGACGAAGATATTTTTCTCCAAAATAGCACATCCTGGAGTATAGCGCGCAGTAGGCATGTCTGCTTTATACTCCCATGATTTCTTATAAAAATCATAAAACAAGGTTTTTTGAATAGGCTTCCATTTCACTGCTCCTCCAATGAAATAAACTTGAGAGCCAAACACACAAATACCTGAATCTAAAGAAAATTCAGAGTCTTCCCCAGATGGAAGTTTGATGGAATCCGATGTTGAACATATCTGGGAATCCTTAGTTATATCATAAGAAATTAAATCCCAACCTTCAGCCGCTTTCATAAAACCTGCTAGAAAGCCTTCATTCTGATTGTCTGTTGAGTTATCAACGCACTCGTATAAACTGTTCATAGCAACTACGTCCTTTTTCTTCGAGAGCATTTTCTGATGGTAAGTAGCCAAGTTAGGTCGGGGCACGCTTAACATTTGAGATATGTGTGGCATTTCAGTTCTTAGTGAAAGGGATTCAACAGCGCTATAATAGAGGTCTGGGGAAGATTTTTCGCTTACCGTTTGAGTTGGAGAAGATCTTTTGATTTTCCATCGCTTAGATAACTCTCCAAATAAGAGTTGCATTATCCAACCGTCTCTGAGAACAACAGGATTTCCAGATAGTTTAGTTATACATTCTGTGGATATGGAATTTATATCGATGTAGTTTATGAGCCTGGTAGCACTTTCCAATTTCGAGGCATCGTTAAATTGAATCCACTTTAAGATTGCCTCAAAAATGTCATCAGGAGTGCAGTCATGGGGATTTTTCAAAACTGCATTCTCCACATATGTCAAGGGAAGGTGATTGAATACTTTGTAATCCAGCAAGCTTTTGAAATTATTTAATATGTAATGTAAAATGGCATTCTTGAGCTCTTCGATGTCAAAATCTTCAGCTGTTTTCAGAAACTCAATTAAATTATCATTTCTTATACTCTTCAACATCAGCTCCGTACAATGAGTGAATACCAAATGCAATTTCAGTTCAACAGCTGATGCTAAAAGAGTACATACATTAACTTCACTGGGAGTTGACAGATTTCCGGTATACATGAACTCTAGTAAAATTTCAAGATATCGAGCTCGTACACCAGCCACTTTTACACTTTTCTCCTCTGGATTTTTTTCAAAGAGATCGCCGAAATGCTCACTGTTTGCTGCCAGTATAGCTCTGTGAGCTATGTACAGTACTTCGTTGTCGTCGTCATCATCGGACACAAGAACAACATCGGTCAAAAAGTTTCTCTTTCTCATGGTATTGAGGAGGGTAGCGGCTCCAACTAATTGACCTAGCTTGAGAGTTTCTTTGTCCATGATCCTGGAAGGAAAAACGTACACAACCATTTAGATATAAGGTATACGAACAGTATATTTATTATTCAAATGTTATAAGACCTTATTAAATTATTTCCACACTACAAGGTGCATTTATATGCTAAGGTTTCCTAATTTATTTTGAAAAACTACTGACAATACATCATTCTAGACTTCTGTAAAATCCAAAAATCGCTTCCTGCGAGATTAGAGCTTTGTCTAAAAAGTACGACCGATGCTGCACGCAACCGCTCAAAACAATTGTAAAACAGTAATTCTATATACTGCTTTTTGTATTCAAGTTTGTTTAAAAGAATACTTCATGATAGTATACAAATCAACTATGCCAATTGCGAGATTTGTGAAATTGCCTGCAACATCGGGTGGACTTTTAGACACATCCTATGTGAGTAGGGAGTATAATGAACCATTTCATTCAAGTTATATATGTACCCATAGATTTTTTTGTCCTTTATTTTAGTACACTTGAAAGTTATTATCAGAGCCAGACCAAGTAACTTTACAATTTCAATTGCTAGGCATTGTTATAGCCATTTCCAGTCACAAAACCAATCTGCTTGAAAGCGTCAACAAAGAGTGGAGCAGTCAAACAGAAATTTTTTTTAAAGAGCTCCAAATACGTGCAGGGACAGAGACAAGTGACAACTAGAAACATTAATCCGTGTAGTATTATAGTATATTTTATACAATGTATATAAGAGGCATATTCAATAAGTTTCAGGCTGCAGGCTTTTACAGACAATTGGTGCTCAGGATCTTAGCGAATTTTATGAAGACAAGAAAATATATGGTGAGGATGTTGTATACATGCGGATTGCGCATGCGCAAACGTAACCAAAATGCTTTTTGCATACTTTATTAGCCAAATGTATAGAGCTACTTTCTTGAAAAGCCCAAGCAAATATCGTTAACATTCAGAAAAATCTCACCGATAAAATGAGTTGAAATTCTGTTGCTCTCAAAATTAAACAAAAGGATAATGAGCTTTCTCCAAACTTTTATTTTTGGACCGGACACCGGCCTCAACTTCTCCTTAAGCTGATATGAACTCAATATGAGGTCAATATGCATTCATATCAACTTAAGGAGAAGTTGGTACCAGTGTCCGGTCTAAAAATAAAAATTTGGAGAAAGCTTCTTATAGTTTTGTTTAATTTTGAGAGCAACTGAAATTCAACTCATGATATCGGCGAGATCTTTCTGAATATTCACGATATTTGCTTGGGCTTTTTAAGAAAGTAGCTCTATACATTTGGCTAATAAATTATGCAAAAAGTATTTTGGTAACGCTTGCGCATGCGCAATTAAATATTTTTGAGTAAAACTGCCCATATTTTATCAATTATTTAATATTTTTTATATTCTGATTGCAGGGTGTTGTCTCTAATGTAGTTTATAAAAATTCCTGAAAATGACATTGCATTCAGTTAAAAATCTCTACATGTTATGAACAAAAACTTATAAAAAAAATTATTTTTTTTAAAGAAACCATTAGATCTCCATGAATATATGTGCTATTCTCATACAAATGAACACATACAAGTAAAAGAAGCATCCTAATATATGCTACAGTTACAACGCATTTCAAACATTATTTTTTACAGGATGATCCCAAAAATTATTTATTTGTTCAATTTGTTACTGGGTCCCTATTAGTCTTTGGAACAAATCATTCCCTAAAATATATGACGAAGTGAGTGGTGGCTTTGCAGTATAAAAGATGGACAGCAGGATTATCGACTAGTTTCGCCATTTATTCCCGGCTTCTTCAAGGATACACAGCAAGAGACTCGCAAGCCTTTATATACAGAAATTTGGGTACAAATGAACCAATGAGCATGGAGGTACAGGGCAAGACAAAAAAGTAACTAATAAGAAAATTAACCTAATAGGACAAATAAACTAAGGAGAAAAAAAAAAAAGAAAAACAAAAATGCGTGGGGGGTTCGCAAACGCGGACCGAAAATTTTTGGTTAATTTCACAAGCCAACTTCACGTAATCTGTTCCGGATTGTTTGATCTGAAACAGCTACCCCAGTTGACATGTGCAGGTCTTTTCTCAGGTCTCTGGCCGTTGAGTTTCTTCGGCGCAGGGCACTAGTCCGCACATAACGATCTTGATTGGCGGTTGTTGAGCATCGGCGACCTTGCCCAGCTCTTCGTGTGTACTGGCCAGTCGCCTGGAATCGTGTCCACAGTCGGAAGAGGACACATTGAGGGCATTTGCCACAGTCCGAAATGATTGATCCGTTTGGAGCAATGTTACGGCTCTCGCAGCTTCTACTGCTTCAAGATGCCGTCGTGGCATGTCAGAGCACTAACAAAAACGTTCCAGGAATGCCTGCACCTTCTAATGTTCGACCGTTATCTCCAAGCAAAGAGTGTACTGGCATGTAACCACTTTGTTTTCCGGGGGGTTACATTGCTATGCAAATTTCTCAGAACATCTGGCAGCAAAATGTGTTGGCTTCAACCATTTCCTATGAGGGAAATACTAGGTTTCATGTTGCAGAAGCTGAAGTTGCTAAAACGTATTATTTACGCTCTCTGTAGGGGATTCTAAAAGTGTTCCTTTAATTGTTTTGAGAAGTGTAATAACATTCAGAGATAATGAAGTGTGACGAATTGATCTATCATCATTTAAAAAATAAATTACAGTTTTATCGAAAATACATTCCCCATCCCTCACTTAACTCTGACTCGAGGGTATATACAGGGTGAGGCATTTATCTTGAGACAACTGAATATCTCGGAAACTAAACATTGTACGAAAAATGTCCAAAATGAAAAGTGAATTATTTGGCGGGGGAAATTCATTAGTTAAAAAATTACCCCCCCCCCCCTTGTGAGTCAATACACACGCATAGACTCTGTCTCCATAGGACTGCTGCCCCCTAAAGTTTACTTGTGCACAAAAATTTTGAATTTTTGAAATTCTGACTTCGGATTCTTAAAGACCATCAAAAAATAGAATAGAAATGTCTGCAGACCCACTCTCTATCTCTTTGTCTTCATCGATAAAATTGGGTTCAAAACTTTAAAAGTTCCGCACTTTCAGCGCCTCTATCTCCTAAACGGTTGGATCAATTGAAAAAAAAAAAAACAAGAATAAAACATTTCTCGAATATTGTGCACAATCTGAATATACCATTAAAAATAGGAATTTAAGATTTCAAAATTACCCCCTCCCAAGGAGGGGAGGGGGTAATTTTTTAACTAATGAATTTCCCCCGCCAAATAATTCACTTCCAATAAATAGAAAAATAGCCGAAACTGTGGATACCTTAATAAATAATGGAAAAAAAGAAAACACTACTCCTGATGTGGGTCGCTGATGATGGATTTTTGAAATCCGAAATGTACGTCTGAGTCAGTAAAATATTTTTCTATGTGGAGTAGTGTTTTCTTTTTTTCCTTTAATTCCTTTATTTAATTCACTTCCGTCGACTGATATGGAGCATGCCTCGAAGGTGCATGGAGGTTACTGCAGCCCATGGTAGGCATACACATTACTGAGTGGTGCAAAAACTGATCCCTGGAAGAAACAGGGCATTCTCCTCACAACGTTCAAAGAACATTTCACTTTGTTTTAGGCAGGGGTCCTGCAGTTTCCTGTTTTTCCTTTATGTTTCTTCACCAGTTGTTTTAATAATGCATTCTATTGTTAAATAAACAGTCTTTTAATGATCACATACAGCGATTTTGTCCATATTATTCGTAGTTGCTTCTGCACGCTGCTTAATAGAAGTGTTCCTTAAATGTTTTGAGTAGTGTAATTTAAACTACACTCCAATGATTTTTAAAAGTATTTGACATGAGTGTGACGAATCACTCAGGATCATAATTTGATAGACATTGTGCTTTTTAGTTTTTTTTTCGGCTTTAAATCCTCTAAACATCAGACTCTTGATCTATGTGCTTTTCACTTTTTTCCTCGATTGTCTCCTTTGTCAGGAACTACATTTTTTTCCTTTCTATCGCCAGGTTCGATTGAAAAGCTTTGAAAAAGATGGCTAAATCATTATAGCTATACAGTGAAAAAGCTTTAACCTTAGGAGGTCTGATAATAGCTGTGGGGAGGGTATTTTAATATGTATTTGAGGATAAATCTTTCCTTTTGAAAGGGGAAAAAAGTTGAACAAACTTTCAGTCAACGCTTGAAGTCCCTGGTTTAGATAAAAACATAATTTGAAAAAAAATGCACTGTTACTTTATTCGTTTCCTGCTCTATTGTACCGGTTTCAAGTTGCAACTTCTAATTTTCGGCGGAATCTTTATTTCCGATATGATGATATTGGAAATTCTGACTGACTGCATAGAAATCAGTTTTTTTTTTAGCCGTAGAGTAGGTTTTCAATTGAATCCGTTTTAATGAATCACACTTTGTGTATTTATTGTTCTGCAAAATCAATATTGACAACTTAATTAAATTCA
>JAHWFO010051471.1:0-14292 GCA_023313115.1 Rhysida immarginata | reverse complement strand
CAGGGTGACCAGACGTAGTAATTTCATTACTACCGTAGTAATAAATGGCCTAAAATCCCAGCCGTAGTAATGACCGTAGTAATTTGGAAAAAGTAGTAATATGTAGTAATATTTGAATCTCCGTAGTAATAAGTGTAGTAATATCATAGTCTAAGGAAGTTTTAGGACATTACTTCCTTAGATTATGGTAATATCCTAAAACATGAGCACTAATTGGTCATCAGTCCAACATGCAACACCACCTTGACTCATAGGATGGTGTTGATTGATAAGTTAAGTGATGACTCATGCTTGCGTGAGTGGATGCAGTTGATTTCACGTTCAGTCTCACATCACTTTCGCCAGACGCCTGACAGCAGTCCCTGGGCTGAGCCCAGTATTTGCCGCATCGCTCCTTCCGCACTCCGCATCCGCTCTCTCCGCCTGCCGCACGCTGCCGCCGCATTCGCCGGTAGGCCACAGCTTTAATGCTAACAATTTGAATGTAGGCCCCTCTTGATCTTGAGGCCCTAGGCTGAATCCTAGTTAGGCTAATGGAAAATCCGGCCCTGCCCTTACTGTAGTAATAAGGTAGTATTTTGGGACACTTAACCTAGTAATATGTAGTAATGGGAGGCCTTGTGCCGTAGTAATTTCGAGTTTAAAAACCTGGTCACACTGGTAAGCTTCCACAGCAATTTTTTTTTTACTAGACAAACTGGAAACAGTTTCCAAATATTACTTTTGTCATTTTAATTCATTTAATGCTCTGTGTAAAGGAATATTTATTAAAATGTGTGTAGCTCTAAAAGCAAGTCACGAATAGATGATTTAAAAAAAAGACGTTAAATGAATGACATTGAATGATTTTGGAGGCTCTTTTTAGTTTTACTTAAAAATTCACGCTGTGGCCGCTGAATTATTTCTTTAATTCACTGTGTTGACATGGTATTAGTAGTATAAAGATTAGTAGTATAAAACTAATCGCACTAAGATCCGATCTCTCTTTAACCTCTCCTGACAGAGATAGAGGGTGTCTCGCTCTGACAGCTGTTCAATGATTTCTAATGCATTTAAAAGTTAAATAAATTTCTATATAATTTTTATTTTCATGTCTTTTTTTATTTTTTGAGATTTAATTCATTTTCATCTTTTCATTAAGTTTTATATTCTTTCATTTTTTTTTTATTTTTTCATTTTATTTTAATTATTTAATTTTATATTTTTTCATTAAATTTCATATTTTTAATTTCGTTTATATATTTTTATTTTTAATTTTTCTTACATTGTTTTTGGATAACCCTTACATCAGTAATTTAGGAAGAATTTATATTTTAATTTTTCTATAAAGAAAAGTTTCAAGGAATATTTTTAAATTATTTCTTTTATTTGAATTAAAAAAAAAGGAGTACAAAAGTTTTTTAATGCAAATATTTATTTCTTTTTCTTTTTACAAACCACATTCAAGTTAGTCTTTTCACATGTGAAAAAGTACCTTACACCATCTAATACTTTTTCACAAACATTTATTCCATTTGTTTAATAAATTGTGTAAATGTGCAGAACAATTATGGACAATGATCAAATTTTTTTTTTATTTACAGCATGTATTAAAACAGTTTTTTCTAGATGTTTTTGCCTGGTTCAATAGCTGTAAAAACCTAGGACAAGAATAACTGTTACATCCTTATTAAAACACTAACTTCAATATTTGTTAACATACCATAAATATACAAAGAAACTGTTTTGTAAATTTACATAGCTTATTATAAAAATGGATTAATTGATTTTGATAAAAGCTTTGAGACATGGTGTATCTTGCATGTTTGTTTTAATGAAATACAATAAAAATGCTCAATAATTATGATCAAAACTTGTATGAACATTTAACGTTTCTTGCAAGGGGCTACTTAATGATTGCCGGACGTATAATTTTTCAGCATAATTTGGTTTTGAGACTTGTAAGGAATTTTCTTTATGCATTCTCTTTCTCTTGGTAGAGCAGTAACGCCTTTGTGTTTCAACATTTTTATTTGCCGGTACACATTTTTTCTGGTCATATAACTCAAAACATTGTTTCCTGTTCCAGTCCTGTGCCAAAAGTCGATCAACACTCTTTTCCAATTTGTCGCATGTTTCAGAGTTTACTGCTTCTGTCTGTACTTTGTAGATTGCTGCTTGAAGTTTATTAACCAAGTTGTTATTTTTCTCTTCATTGATGTCTTTTGGCTTCATTACAACAGCATTCAAGACCGCAGAGAATTCTTCGTGATCTATTTCAAGTTCCCTAACATTGGAGATGGTACTGGTGCTTTGGCTTATGTTGTGATTCATTGTAACTGCATGCATATGTTTGCAGATGTTATGATGAATTAAGCTGTCAGGGCAACTGCATGTATAGCTATGAATACAAATGGAACATTCTTGACAGTGAAGTTTGCATTGTAGTGAGTTGCAGTTTTTTTGTTCTTCTATCTCCACATTGTAATATATTCCACTATGAATTTCTGAATTTATTAAATATCCTGCCATTCTCACATAATTGTATATTCCATGGTGAACTTTTAACCGCAGCAGCATGCCGTGAATGAATTGCAGCTATTTTATGGGTCAACATCCCTTTGCACATTTTAATAATTCTTTCAAAATTTTTGTCTCTAACAAGTTTTAATAATGTACCTAATAACTTGTCAAGCCTTTTGTTTTGTTTTCCCTCTAAATAACAGTGTTTAAGAAGACGATGCATCGCTTCTAGATGCATGTTTGTGTTGATTCCAGCACCTACACGATAGCAAAAAGCCCATAATTCTGGCCTATTAGAATATTGTTCTGCAAAATATGATCCATAGGCCTGTATATCTTCATCAATCTGTAGCTGTTCCAAAAACTGAACCTGTCTCTCAATAAATTCATCAATTTTTGGTTCCTCCAGCAAAGTTCTAACAGCTTTATACACAAGAGCCTGTTTTTCTTTTCCCTTGACCTTATGTAAATTTGAACGCCAATTCTTATCTACGTGCCAAGTACATAACAAATGTTTTTCAGGCTTACCCATAATATTTGTCCAAGCATTGATGTACTGATTTGCATCATCTGACATAAAAATTATAGTCCTCACTGATTCAGTTTTTGGTTTAATTGATCAGAAAAAATGTTGGATTGCTTGAGTATCCTCTTTATTGCTTATACAAAATGCCACTGGCAATCCTGTTCCAAATTCATCTATGACCATTACAGTTATTAAATGAAAATCGTAAGCATTAGTGCCATGCGTAGAATCTACACACACAATGTTTTTTCCAAATTTCAGCAGGAAGATCTTCTTCGATCAGTCATTATAACAAGCATAATGTCTTTCAAATCCAAGTTGTTATTTGGATCTGGCACACCTTGTTGTTTAAACATACGCACATGTTCTTTCATATTCTGAATCCACAGCTCCACACTGACAGGGTCAATGGAATGTTGCCTCCCTTCATAATGTAAATTATAGTCTCTCCTGATGTTGCGAAGATCCTGGCGTGTAAGTAGATGCAACCTATTGATGCCGTCAGTAGTTACTCTATCTCTGATGTCATCGAGAATACGATCGAAGCTTACTCCTTCTGAAATTTTTCCTGTAAATAAATTGACAGTGAATTAGTGTAAAATTGTTGCCAGAGACGTTTGTTAAAAATATTTTAGCGAATAAATTATATTAAAGTCAGTCATTAACCTTAAATAAAGTAGTTTTTGAAAATATAAAAAAAAATAGAAGTTAAAAGGCTTCTTCCACGTTTTGCTATGTTTTTTTTTTTTTTGTTTTTTTTTTTTGGAATTGCCATTATTTCATAACATTTCCGAATCATGAATCTTACCAGCAATGGCAGCTCTGTCACTGTGAGTGAAGTTTAGATATCCAAGACTGTAGACGTGTCCACGATGAGTCGAATAATAATTCACTTGAATTCCTTTCGAATCTGAATGTATTTCAATACCCAAATGATTAGGTTTTTTTTATTAAAAAATTCTTGATTATATCATCAGAAAATAAATTTCGTTTGGTGAGAATATTACAGTTTTTACAAATTAGTTTCATGAATTTCATACATTTCTAAATAGGTTTAATACAATTTTAAATTAATTTAATACACTTTCAAATGAATTTAATACGAAATAATAAATAAGAACTGGAGCTATTTCTCCAAATATCAGGTAATATTATTTGAAAAAGTACAAAGAAAAATTCTGAGACCCGGATAATAATAATAGATGGAAATGACAGGGTAACTTTTTCCACTTAGATATTCTGCTCATTTAAAGAATGAGCCCGAAGAACTTTTAAAAATTTGCACGTGAAACTACAGTTGGTTTCAGGACATTTTACAGCAGATCCAGCGTTAGGCTGAAGATGATGTACGTTTCTCATATGTTCGTATAAACCTTTTCTAAATTTAAAAACACGGTCGCAGATTTCGCAAGTCCTCGTAAGCTCATTTACTTTCACTTTCTGGTTAGCCATTATTCACTTTCTCGTTAGCCAAACTGTGACGTCAGTCATGAGCTGCATCAACCAATCAGCGCAGGCGGCCAAGCCAGGCGCTACCGGCTATAGTGTGTTACGAGGCCCATGGCAGCCATTGTTGTGGCAAAAGCAATTACGCTCGCCGTTCGTTTAGCTTATTTTGCCATGCAATCACTGTTGTACTTTGTAGAATTCTGCCCCCTTACTGTATTCTGTACAGCACCGGTGCCCCTCCCCCCTCGCTACATGCTCTGAATGCAATATACATGTATTCATCTATTTCAGTTCCATGCTCGTTTTTTATTTTAAGGTTTTTTATGAATGCAGAGGTATTACGAGAAAACGACGTTGAACCTGCATATTTATTAAGTGCGGAAGAAGAAGTAAACTAAATAAACAAATAATAATAATAATATAATAATAGAGGATGAAGAAAACAGTCTTTGTATTATTTAGCAGACTCAATAATAAGAGTACCTCAGGTAAATAAAGATACAGGAATCTGACAACGGTGATTCATCGGCTGGAATTAAATCTTTAAAAAAATTTATGGAATTGAATTCATATATTAATTTTGAAACAAAAGGTAAAAATTGTCCATTAGGTATTGTTTCTGAAATTTTCTTCAAATTAATTTAAGACCTTGAAAAATGAATAAGAGTGCATGCAGATATCTGGTGAAAGAAGTATACAAGACACCGCAAACAGTATTTCTTAATCATCTCATTGCTCCGTTTACCCGAATTGTCATAACGTTTATGAGAAAATTAAAAATGTTTATTTTTGAAAGATTTTTCTTCTTAATCCGGAAAAAATTCATAACTATACTGGCATGAGAAGCGCTTTCCATAAATTATAATTTTTAATAAAAATTTTAAGCAAATAAGTTATTATTCCATTTAATTTGTACTATCGTTTTTTCCTTCTTTATATCTGTGAAAAAAAATCTACAAACGAGATTTAAATATTATATAATTCAGTATTAATCGAATTAATTCATATTTAAGAAAAGGATTATTGAATTAGTTTAATAATTGTGATATTTTAATTATTTCCATAAGGGAAAAATTAGCAACTAAATAGATGGAATGTATTGTTTTTTTAGATTGATATGTCTAGCGTTCATAGCGATAATATCCAACTTTATTCTATTATAATGCTAGGCATATCAGTCTACAAAACAATACATTCCATCTCTCTAGTTTGAATTTTTAGTTGTTAATTTTTCCCTTATGGAAATCGTTAAAATATCCACAATTAGACATAACTCTATTTTCAATTCTATAACTTATGTATTAATCTAATAAATTTATCTGGCATTGAGATGCTTTTTGTTATTTATTTCTGCCCTATATAAACTATAATCCGAGTCGGTATATCATGGATTTCCTATAGCGCAGCATTAGGAAGATTGCTTTTTGCCACAACAATGGCGCCGAGGCAGGAGTTGTCGCTACTTTCTGCATCTAGTGCTCTACCCAAGGACGGAAGAGGCGGAGATTTGCGCGATAGCGCGATTTTTGAGAGGCGGGCGCAGGAAAAGTGAGATTCATGGAGAGTGCACGAGTCAGCCGTCCGAGTAGGAGGTCAAGCACGAGTTCCGCACAAGGAAAGACATTCCGGGAATTTTATTACGCCGAATTTCACGTATGAATGGGAAACCTCCGTGCTCTGCGGACAGTAGCAGCGTGAACGACGGTGTTTGTGTGCAGCCTGAGAATACGAGTGGTGAAAAAGTCTTGGCGCAGCCCTCGCGCAAAATTAACTGTACATGTGCTTCTTTTCATTCAGCAGCCGGAACGTCCAAGTCCGACCGGCCGGCGCAAGTGCACATCGTTGCAGCCAACGACGGAGAAGCCGAAGCTCGCCCTGTATTGGTGCGTGGTCGTCAATTTGGAAACCAGCGCTCGTCGAGAAGTGCATCAATTCTTGCTACATTAGCGACAGCGTTCCGGCGACGGGTCGAATGGCAGCTGAGCATATCTCCTCGGCAATTCAACGGAACGAACTTGGTAGTGGTCGCCAACCTCTCCAGGCCCTTATCGAAGAGGACCGCTACGTGGGAAGAGGACTCTGCAAGCCAGGAGTCAGACGACTGGACATTAATCGCCCCGTGGGGCTTGGCAGCCTTCATTAGCGAAGATTTGAGTGCCTATTATTCAACTCGGAGGTAAGCTGACTCATGTGCATATTCTATTTTGTTTCTGTCTCTCCTATTCAATCTAGCAGCGCCACGCCCTCTCGCCCAGCGTTGCTATCTTGTCTTTATGTTTGAGGTTTGGGCTAAGATTCGGTATTTTTGTCTCTTTACAGGATCAGCATTTGCTGGCCTCCCATCAAACGCAGTGCGTAGCTGCTTTCGAGGGGAAGGGTTCCCGTAGTCCATTGTATGCTTTTGCAGCCTCAGAACCTAATCCAGGAATACCTACATCCGAGTAGGTCTTCGGACCGCTATTTACGATATTGCGCATTAAGCGCATGTTTTCTACTACTTCTCCTGTGTAGTAGTTTGGGTTCATTAAGCTCCAGTTCTTTCAGTTACATCGTCCAGAACGTCGATATATGTTATATCGTTTGGTAACTGTTATTGTTTCCATTTTGTCTGTAAAGGAGGCAATGTGTTCTCCTCTGGGTGAATCCTCGTGATAGAGGACGCCCACATCCTGGAGTCTTTTCCAGTTTGCAAAGCATTATAGGTTGCATTATTATTATTTCTGTATTATTTATGTTTGTTTTAATAAAAGTAAAAATTTAATATGCCTACATCGCTGTCTCTTTTATATTAGTTAGGCTCATTTCCACTGCGCTATAATCTTACCCGTGACACTAACCAATGATTACTAAGTACAGGATCGAATGTGTTATAGTGATTGGGCAGCCCTTCCCTCCCTTTTTTCGCTCTGTGTATTTACACATGATAGCTTTTTCTCGTGGAGCTGATGTTTGGTTCCATATTTTAGCTTTTTCGTAATATTCATAGATTTTTGCCCTCTGAATATGTAATTAGGCCTCTCTTCTTTGTCTGGGAAATTTTGGCGGGAAACTCGGGAAGTATTCGACCCCCTGCCGGGCCACCCCTTAGTCTTTTCCTGCCCCCTCGCCCCCGCGAGGCGACCGTTGCTCAGACAAGGGAGTCACGCTTAATTGGCCTATTTGAATTACTAGAGTTACGTTATGAGAGAGAGACTGCACTGATTGGGGCAATCCATTGAACCCTTAATTCTTGATTGGACGGTTGTTTCCATATTTAAGGGTTTGTCGCCCTTTGTGACACGACAGAGAAAGCTTTTCTAACTTTCCTCTTGTCTTGCGGCCAGTTGCGATCTGAGATTCTTTTGGGTGGATTTGGTGCGTACCGATTATTATTTTTACGGACGTGCTCTACCTGTTTTTACTCGGTCACTGCTCGCTTCTTCTCGTGCTTTTCCGTGCCTCTTTAAGAAAGGCGTGCTCTTGGGTCCCGTTTCTCTCCCTTTTTTCCTTCTCTTCTCATCTACGTGCCACAGCAAGCGAAGTCGTCGTCGCCCGCAGTTAAGCTAGGGAACTTTAGGGCGAGTTGTTTTAGGTATATAAATTTATCTTTTCTTTTTTTAGTGGGTCGAGCTGTCCGTTCGGATTCGCCGGACCATTTTATTGTCATCCTATTCTTTTTTGTTGTTATTATTTATTATTATTATTATTATTATTATTATTATTATTATTATTATTATTATTTGTTAATCTTTCACATTGTTCGGCCCATTAAATTGTGTTTTTTCCCGTTAAAGGTCTTTTTTTTTGTTTCTTTTCTAAGCAGCGTTATTCTTAAGTACCCCTGCTCGCCCTCGTTCCTCATTTCGAGTTTGGTAGTGGTTCAACCTCCTGAATTCCACACTATACCATCCTTAACACAACGCAAATTCAGGATCGTTGAATCGTTCGCCAAAATTGCTCTGCGATCGAAAAAATGAATGATTCGTGGCAAAATCCCTACTAATCCGGACAAGCTCCAAAGATAATATGCTATATACATTGAGTTACAAAACTCATGGGATAGTTACTTAATATCTGGTCGGGCCACCTCTGGCCCTGTGGAGTACAGCAATACGGCGTGGTAGTGAGTCTGCAAGTCCCTGGTACACTTCTGGAGGCAGTTACACCAGATAGTCTGCAGAGACGAAGATAGTTGCTCCCCTTTCGTGGGCGGATGATCCAGTGCCCGGAGCCTGACTTCAACAGCATCCCAGATATGCTCGATGGGATTCATGTCAAGGCTCTGGGCTGGCCAGCTCAGTCGTTGGACCTCTCCTGCATGCTCCTCGAACCATTCGCGGACGACATTGGAGCGATGTGGTGGACCATTGTCATCTTGAAAGACTGCTACGTCGTCAGGGTGCTGAAATGTCAAAAACGGGTGCAGATGGTCTCCGATGAGTTGACGATACCGTGGACCATTCAACGTTTGGTCCAGGATAACCAGAGGGCCCATTCCAAGCCAGGAAAATGCACCCCAGACCATCACTGACGCCCCACCATCCTGCACCACCACCTCTTGGCATGCGGGATCCATCGTTTCGTGAGGTCTGCGCCACACACGGTGCCTCCCAACAGCGTGGTACAGTTGATATCATGACTCATCTGACCATATGACGTTACGCCACTGTTGCAGAGTCCAGCCAAGATGGTTGGTGGCAAATGCACGCCGGATTGTCCGATGACGCTCGGTAAGCATTCCCACCCGTGTAGGGCGACGGCTGCCAAACCCGAGGGCATGCAGATTCCGACGGATTGTCTACCGAGAGACGTTTCTAGTGCGGCCAGTATTGAACTGGTCTGTGATTTGCTGCACTGTTGCGCTCCTGTCTCTCTGAATCATTCGTCCCAGGTGTCGCCGGTCACGATCATTCAGGGCAGCTGGACACCCGGTATGGTGCCTGTTGTGGACTGTGATGCCTTCATCCAGCCATTCCCGATACACCCTGGAGACAGTTGAGCGGGGAAAGCCAAATTCCTGCACCACTGCCGAAATGGAACATCCCATGCATCGGGCACCTGCTATCATACCCTGTTCAAAAGACGTCAACTCGTGACGACGTGCCATTTCTGATTAATCACTTATTCAAGCTCTTCCCACAACGTCTAATGGTCCATTCCCAGAATCCGTTACCCCTGTGAATTCGTTAGCCATGCCCATCAATCAATGTGCTTGCTATCCCAGAGTTTTGCTAACTCAGTGTATTTGCTATGGTAGAGACCGTCCAAGATAAGAACAGGAATACGACCCACGCTTTGCTGATTTGATGAAAGTGATGTTGTACAGGTAAGAGATGAGGGTTTTTCTGTATTAACGTTTCCTTTTCCTCTTTTCTCTCCCCCTGCCCCCCTTACTCTTGTCCTTTGTTGAACTTCGAGTTGGAGACAATTTCCTTCGTAGAATTAAGTACTGCAGTGAGTTTTGTTTACAACACCAATATATGAAATGATTAATTGCCCAGCGGATAGAATCGTGCCTCCCAATTAAAGAGTCTAGTGAACATGGATACTCCATGTACATTGTACCAGGTGATAACCCCTTGGCTTAAGAACCCTAATTCGTCATATTTGCCTGTTTTTGACTGGCGGGCTGATAATTGAATTCCTAATTGAGAAATTGGCAAGAGGAAACCCTGTTAAAGGAGAATATTGGATCACTGAATATGACTGTTGTTAGAATATTGCGCCGACTCTGCCTGCGGAACCCGATTAATGATGGACACCTCACTTTGGCCATTTTTGCATGCTATGAATTTGTTTATGTTTGTTAATTAAAATTGTTTGCTTATTTGATTTGAACCGTTTGTTTTGCGCATTAATAATATTTGATTTTATTTGTCTTTTACTGAGGTCTAAATAAATCAGTTAAGGTACCGCTACCGTCAATCTCGGGCTTAACTATTTTATTTTATTGGAATTTAAGCAGCTTTGTTGATTACTTGTTGCCGTTATTCATCAATATCTGGAACCAAGTTATGAGGAATATTTATTTATATTACTCCATTCAACTTTAAGACGACGTAAAAATTAAAAGTCGCCGAACGTCAACTCTATTGAACCAATCCCCATGGAACTGAGCGACGCGAACAGAGTTGTTTGAGACCCTGTTGTAATTGAACCAGTGGTAGTTCGTAGAGTTTCGGACGTTTAGAATTTCGTCCACTTTGCATTGTAACGGGTCATCAATCTGACCGTTACAATACATATATTTGCACAAATTTACACACGTGTATAGATAATTTACGCATCTGTACAGCTTATTTACATAAGCTCACACAAATATGTACATATATTTACACAACTGTATACACAATAGATACAAGTTTACACACGGGTATGCACTTGTTTACACAGGTTTGCATACGTCTATCACAAGTTTTTACTTTTGTAGCATATTTACACATTTATACACAGAGGTACACAAATTTACACACGTAAGTACTCCAATTTTACACAGATTTACACACCTACTTACATAAATTTGTACACGTGTATACTGATATTTACACAAGTTTACATTTGTATACCGACCTGTATTTGTATTTTATCATCTTTATAGTCAATACTAGCAGAAGATAATACTTAAAGATTGTAGGCAGAAAAAAGAATTTTAATGATAAATCTACTGCTAAATTCTAAAATAACGATCGCCGTGTTCATCGACTTGACAGCTCTTGAATGGTAGACAACAACAGGAATAGAAACGACATCTTTTTAAAATTTTTAAACATCAATTTTTTAATACAGTCATTTATTGATTTAACAATACAGTCAACTTATAATGTACAATGCAATACACTAACAGAATTGATTTGCACAAAAATCAAGGGATTATTTTTGTTATAACCATTACATCGCTGTCATTATAAATCTGCAAGATTCCTTTTCCATTCCTTTGGGTAGGCTAAATAGAAACTGCCATGTATTGCTGAAGAGGAAGGCTTAGATTAGTATCCTTGGCAATCTGAAATACAGAAAAAAGGATGAGTTATAGATCATCGATTAAGACTCCCTACAATAATGGAAAGGGAAAAGACGACATTTTATTTTAGTTAATATCACATTCGACCTCCGTGCTGAAATTAAGTCAGCCACCCTTCTTACTTTTTATAAGGCTCCGATACACAGCTTCCGGTGTTTAGATCCATTCTTGCTGCGAAAAACTAGCCATGTTGTTAGCAGTTGATAATAATGAATGGTGTTCAGTGGAAATGCATTTCAGATCACAACGAGGAAATAAAAAATAATGGTAACAATAATGAATAAGAAAATATGTTAGCAAATAAATTTGAAACTATTAAATAAGTATAATTTAAGTTAGAAAAAAGTGTAACTTACTTAAATTCCTGTTTTCGTTCAATATTTCTTTGACTGAAATTTGAAGGAGCAAGACGAACAAAGTTGTAGAATGGCTTATTCAACGTTGGGTTTTCGAGGGAGTCTGTTCTCGCACTCAGAGTTGAACAAACTATCCCTACTGATGGATAATCTTTAGATAACTTTTCCCATCCATATTCATATTAAAAGTAGTATTAGTTCTAATAATTTTCTATTAATTTTCTTACTAATACGAACGGCGAAATCGTCCAGTATTGCTATCCGCCATGTTTTCGTAACTTGATTTCGTATCTCAACCGGAAATGATTCCCATTTCCTATAACGTGGCTCGTAAAGCTGTATATGGCGCTGTTAGATGACTCGAGGGTTCGTAAGCACTTGAAAATGGATGGTATAACTTATCTACGAAGTTACTGTATTCTTGTAATCGAGTCAGAGAGCTATAACCTAATAAAAAGAGTCCTACGATCTGAAAATTGCTGCGAATGTTGTCATGTAGAAGTCGAACATCGTTTCCCTCTTTCTGGTCGACTGTCCGAACAGCACGCCGCAGTTTAGTCAACGTTCCACAACGTTGATGTCTTTCTGTTGCTGGTCTCTTCTGGTATCAGACGTTTTGGAATCCAATGCGAACGGATTTTGCGGTATCAAAGCTTCTCATACACCATATCTCATCCAGATCCTCAGGATGTATAACGTTTCACTCACTTGTTTCAAGAAAATGCGACGGTTTTCTGTGAGTGCGTTGTTAATATCCTCGATAATGGCTGGTGTTCTCGCTGACGCAAGCCGCCCAGAACGCTGTTTATCGGCATGGCTAACTCTTAATTCCCGAAACATTTTACAACATTAGCACTTACTGAAATAGCCCTAACAGTCGACACCTTAAACTTCTACCATTTTCCCATGAATTTCAGCGTGTTTATTACTATTTGCGAAAAGATACCTTACAACAACTCGCTATTCTTCTACAGTAGACGATTTGATAGCGACAGCAATTTCTTAAACGCGTGCGCAGGTACAGTTCTTGTGCATGTACTCAGCCTTCTTTTTAGCTATGTTAACTTTTACACAGCTACATGTACTACATTTCCTCCGTTAAAAATATATGGCGTTACTGTTAATTCGCGACTTGGTTAAATTGAACTATCTGACTATGGCGTTTTGCTTTTTTCGCGTTTGTTCATTTCAATTGTTGGCGCGCGTTTTCTTTCCCGTCGATTGTTCAGGAAGCTGGGTTTTTTTCAGATTACGTGACCAAGTCTAAAAGTAGTTCCAGTGATGAACGACCCACCGTATAGTGAGAGAGGTTATCTGAGGAAAAAAACTACCTTTAAATTTAACAAACTTTTACCACTCTCATTGGTCACTGTTTTCCGTTACTCGAACGCCTTCGGCGTTCTGTCTACGACGTCCCCCTCCGGGGGTAAATGATTGATATATACCCCAACCTATTTGGTTACAGGGGGCAGTTGGTTTCCCCTCGGCCGGTTACAGGAGGCTAATGGTCCGTATTTTTTAGTGGTCACAGAAATGGCTGCCAGAAAGTTACGGGAACTCATTTTATGGTTAAACCTAGGTTAACCCAACCTCAGTTAACCTAACCCAACACCAGAACGCTCAAAAAATGTTGGCTTACCTTTAAGACATGGTTCCTTTCGACAATGGCTAATCATCCACAAAGCAAAAAAAAAGAAAATCAGAAATCCACAAATTGCTCGATACCACCGCGATATGCTAATTATGTGTGGTTGCGATGGCAACAGCTACATCACGACGGTAAAAAACGGCAAAAACACGCCTTCCAACGCCTAAATCCAGAAACAAGCCACTTCACAACCAAAGACAATAAAAGTCCGCTACCAGAAACACCAAATATGTGATATCACTTCGCGCCAAACATAAGAAACACCACAGCTAGCAGCAACAGTAAAATTACCCAACAATTGAATTTGAAAGGAGTAAAAAACGCAGGAGTAACAATTGAATTGAACAAACGCGATAAAAGCAAAGCCGTGGTCAGATAGTTCAAACCAACCCGCGACGTAATTAATGAATAGGGAAAAACATTTACCTTATAGTAGTGGCTATTCTAGCTGACGTGAATCACTAATTGGACTGTTCATTTAACATGGAATACGGCCGACTGCTCACTAATCGGTTGCTTCGCAACAGCATCGTCTTCTTCAACAATACCAGCTCAACAATGACTGGTGACACTGTCACGAAAATTTCTGTGTCTACAGCTCAACAATTCCCACTTGTTGACTGACGACACAACTTTTACTTTCTGAATTCTCGTATTTCAACTTTCATTTCTATGCCATTTTGCGACTTATATATTGAATTATCCTCGTATATTCTTGCAAAAGGTCATCAATTTTGTCTATTCTTACCACTTAAATGGGTCCAAAATCAGTCTGCAAAAGACTTAGGTGTGTTTTTCATTATAAAATGTA
>JAHWFO010051470.1:0-11324 GCA_023313115.1 Rhysida immarginata | reverse complement strand
TCTGCAACAATAGGTATCAACAATGGTTTCAACACGCAATTCACCAACAACAATGAGCCCAAAATGATGATGCAATGATAAAGCAATCCTTTCCAAGAATTATAACAATGAACATAAAATGATGATGCAATATGGATAAGTTTCAATTTGTAACAATGCATAGAATTCCTGTTATTCAGGCTTTTCTTAGAAAAGAGATTTCTTAGTACTTAATAATTTCTTGAAAATCTTTAAAAATGATCAGTAGCTGGAGATAATGAAGAGTTAGCAGACTATTGAGAAAGAGTGGAAAGACGACAGAGAAAGCAAACCTTTAGCTCCGTGCTGTATTGAGCAAATGGGAAGCAAGTAAATAGAAGAATTGGCGACCGCTAGACTACCCAAAGTGATGAAAGGCCAAATTTTGCTTCAACACAACGAGAGAAGAGTGGAAATTGCAACAACATCAAGTGTACATCTGAAGTAAAATTACCTGAGTAAGAAATTATTGGAGCGGTCCATCCATTGTGAGCCTTTAAAAAGATTTTTTTCGAATTTTCATGTGTTTATTTTTAAGATATTGCAAAATTTAATTTAATTTTTTGAGATTGCTCTGTTTACATCCAAGTGTAATTATCCCGGGCAACGCCGGGTACCTTTGCTAGGGCATATATTGTTAAAAAAAAAACATTGATCCTTTCTTTATCTATCTATCTATATACTGTATATAAAGAAGGATGTTTGTGGGTCTGTGGGTCTGTGTGTACGTTTTTTATACAAATCTACAGTTTTATTCCGATCTTGATGAAATTTCGCATAGGTTTTTTTATACAAATATCTCATGACCAACAATGCAAGGCAAAGTTTGTACAACAATAGGTATCAACAATGGTATCATCACGCAATTCACAAACACACTGCATGAACCAACAATATATATCTCATGACCAACAATGCAAGGCAAAGTTTGTGCAAGAATAGGCCCATTGTGTTCGCATCAACAATGGTATCAACGCGCAATTCACCAATAACAATGAGCACAGAATGATGATGTAAAGTTAAAGCAATTTTTCCAAGAATTATAACAATGAACATAAAATGATGATGTAATATGGATAAGTTTCAATTTGTAACAATGCATAGAATTCCTGTTATTCAGGCTTTTCTTAGAAAAGAGAGTTCTTAGTACTTAACAATTTCTTGAAAATCTTTAAAAATGATCAGTAACTGGAGATAATGGAGAGTTAGCAGACTATTGAGAAAGAGTGGAAAGACGACAGAGGAAGCACTCCTTTAGCTCCGTGATGTATTGAGCAAATGGGAAACAAGTAAATAGAAGAATCAGCGACCGCTAGACTGCACAAAGTGATGAATGGCCAAGTTTTGCTTCAACACATCGAGAGAAGAGTGGAAATCGCATCAACACTAAGTATACATCTGAGGTAAGATTACGTGAGTAAGAAATTATTTAGATTAGCAGTGGCATCCTTGGAGAGGTCCAGCCATTGTGAGCCTTTGAAAAGATTTTTTTCGAATTTTCATTAAGAATTTTTATGTATTAATTCTAAGCATTTTCATGTGTTTATTTTTAAGATATTGCAAAATTTAATTTAATTTTTTGAGATTGTTCTGTTTATATCCAAGTGTAATTATCCCGGGCAACGCCGGGTACATTTGCTAGTTGTATATATAAAAAAGTGCATATCCATGTTTGTTTCTTTTTAGTGAGTTTCTAAAAGTGTAAAGATACTTTTCGGACATCCTATATCTGAAATTTATTTTTGTGCATTTTTAATATTCTAACTCCTCAATAGCAAAAAGGATAATTCTCTAAAGGCAATTACAATATTAGAGAATTATCCTGAAGTTATGAAAAAAGTACTAAAGGACGCCTTTATATATAGTTGGCATATGGATTAGTAAGATGGTATTGGCTGAAAAAGCAGAATACCATACGCTCCAGAGACAGTGGAGAGACAGACAATACCATACGCTCCAGATTTGCCGGGCATAAGTTTGATATTCTTCAACACTTTAATTCCCCTGGTCACTCTTTACAGGCCATCAGCATTTATATTCTTCGTAGTAACTTCCATAACAAAAAAGAAAGAAAGCAATTCGAGTCTTTTCTTATTTGGAAATTTAATTCCCTCACCCCTAATGGCATTAACCTTAGCAAAGGCACCATTCCCTCATTACCTTTCCCATATTCCTCTTCAACTTCAGCTATTCCCTAATTTGTCGCAGGCTCTCTGGGCCTTTTTTTCTTCTTTCTTTCTTTATTTTTTTATCTTGTCTCAGTTTTAATGTTCTGTCATATCTCTCTACTTCTATGTTCATTTTGTGTCCGTCCCTGTACTTTTTTCATAGGCTATCTGTATTCTTTTATTTTAGTGACCTTTTTATTATGCGATACTATTTTAGAGGGTGACTAGCGACCGGGCTTTGTCAAAATAATTGGTTAACCGGGAACGGTCAGGGATTTTTTCAGGGATAATTTTTTTTTTTCCCAGGGAATTTTACGAAATCGTTTTGCTAGACACCCTATCATTCCTAAACTTTTTTATAATTTTAATTTTGTATGTGTTATCCTATTGCATTATCTTTCGTCGCCCTCTTATTACCTCATATTTGTCCTCCTTCCTGGCCTATCCCAACACGTCTTCAAATTCCTCTTCTGCTTTTTCAGCTAATACCATCTTACTGTTCCCTATGTCAACTATATATAAAGGCGTCCTTTAGTACTTTTTGTACATCAAGGAAGGACTAGCTCTTCAAGAAATCGCCTCTACTCCTTTTCAGGTATCATTTCATTATTCTTATTTCACGGTGCGCCCTTTTCAGGGCGATATTCACCTTCTGTTACGTCTTATGTACTGGTCCCTGGCGTTGGAATTAATATTCCCGTAAACCAGTACATCAAGACGCTCATTATCCTTCTGGGTCCCTGGCGTTGGGATTAATTTCCTCGCAAACCTAACTAAGGACATCTTTTCATATCATCTATTATTATTCTAATCATTCATGAGTCGGTCCCTGGCGTAGAATTAATTTTCTCGCAAACCTGACTTGTTCTTTTTTCTTAAGGCTAGGTGCGTCCTTCTTAGGACGACTTCTTTAGCACACACCTAGCTACGAGGTTATTCTCCCCCCCCCCCTTCCCCCGTGGTTCTACACAACTATTATTTAAGAATACGATGGCTTCGTCCAAAGTATCAACGCTGAAGTCGGCAACTGGGTCTTTGCTGGCGGCTGACGGTAAAAGTGTGTCCTGCGAAAGGGCCTACAGGGATGCTTGTTTAGATCCTAGGTTTGCTGCATTTGACCTAGTATTTAATGAAATGCTGGAATTTCTCAGGAATGACATAAACACCAAGTACAATGCACTGGAGGCGAAGGTCGACTCCTTACGGACAAGTTTTGACGACAAATTCAATGGAATCAACACGGAAATTCAAAACTCTCGAGCAGACGTTATCAACAAGATAAATGATCTTAGAATAGCCTTTGAAAGATATTCCGGGACTCCAAAGGCGGGAAACTCCAAGGAAGAAAATAAGGTAAGAAAAAATTTTCAACCTATCTCCATTGATAAAAAAGTGCATGGACCGGAGTCCATGGAAACAAATGATGAACATGACTGTTCGGCAAACGGTGGCAACAAAAGAAGCCATTCCGACGGAAGTGATGGGGAATTGGAAGACAGTGCCTGGCCAGTTGTTCGTAACAAAAAACCCAGAAGGGGGACGAGGACAGAAAATTCCCAGATTAAGGTAAGTGAAAAAAGAGCTATTTATATTCCTCCTATTATCGTTAGACATCACGGGAAACCGATTAAGGAAGTGCTAAATGAGATAAAAAATCACGTAACGTTAGACAAGATTACTGCACATACCGGACGCTCAGACACTATCAAGATAAAATGCCACGACGAAGACACACACAAAACCCTCGTGTCAGGAATCAAAGCGAATGGCGTGCTTAAAATCCAGCATCATCAGCTCAAGTCTGAGAAGTTATTAAAATACGTTTTCCGTAATGTGGACATAACCTATGACATGGAAGATTTTTGCGCAGATCTTAGAAACGCTAACTACTTCCCCGATAAGTCAGTTAGACTTAAAAAAAGCAAATGGTGCGGTTGAGATGCCAATGGTCCTAGTCCTCTTACAAAACACTGAGCATAATAAATCTTTTCTAAATTTAAAGCGCGTGGGTCCACTTGCTGTAACGGTTGAATTGTTTAGGGGCAACAAGAAGCCCTTACAATGTTACAATTGTCTACGTTTTGGGCACGTATCCCAGGGCTGCACAGAGTCACCGCGTTGCAACAAGTACGCGGGCAACCACCAGTCACGGGACTGCACAAATATAAAAGGTAAAGACCCTCCAAAGTGTATTCGATGTGAAGGCCAGCACACATCGAGTTATAGTAAATGTCCCAAATACCCACAAGTTAAAAGGAATAAAACTTCCAAAGTAACTGAGGGAAGATCTTTCGCATCGGTTGCTTCTGCTTCTATTGGTAAGGGAGTCGCTGACCACGACGAATTGATTAAAATTCAAAGGTATCTGGGTAACCTAATGAATATGTTAAAGGATAGTGGCAAAGCGTTGCCGCAGACCACTCAAACTGAGACAAGAAAATAATCATGGATAGACAGCCCTACAAAGTTATAAATCGAGGTAAGCTACGTTGCACTATATGGAATGCGAGGGGCATCCCTCGCAAGTGTCATGAGTTATGATTAATATAGTAATCGTCAAATGTGACTTCATTCCATCCTTTCTTTTCCTATTTCCTTCATTTTAATGAATATGATTTTGCTGAATGACAAAGTATCAACAATTCAAAACAAGAAACGGAAATGAGGAGTCATATGTATCAACTCACCCAATATTTGCTTTATTCCGGGATCGTTATCCTTTTTATAAATCTTCCCTGTGCGTGAAAATAAACAGGAAGGCGTTTCATCACTGGATATTAAGAATCTGCTAAAACAATCGTTATATATTTATATTTTGCGATTAACAAAACGATGTAAATTAATAGTTCTCTTTTACATCATGCCGATAAGCATGCCAAATCTAATCCTAAAAGAAAACCTAAAGTAATTTCCATTTACATGGAGTAATTTTTTATACAGAATCCGTCGGAATATCGACTACTTGTCAAGGGATTTAGTTAGTAAATATCGCCATGATAAATTTATACGTCACAAGTCGAGATACGTTTATTCGGCTCATCACGAGAGCACAGAATGGTTGAAACGTCATGACAAACGTCATCCGAGGAAGATGCCAGAGGATGCGTTAGGAGAGAAGAAGGGGCCAGGGCATGCGCAGAAAGGAAGCTGAGCAAACGTTCGAGAACGGAGAGTAACGGAGAAATGAAAACGTTTAGCTCCTTGAAAATAAGAGTAAAACGTTGCAATGCCCAAAATTGAACGTTGTTAATGCACAGATATTAAAGCGCATTCCGAATTCGAATTTTCGTGAGGTTCGCCAGCGGAAATGTGGAAAATGAGAATTCGCACGGTGCGACGTGAGCTGAAAGGAATGCATGCATGGCAGTAAGGAAACCCGTTGTCTTAGAAAAAACGACTGCAGTTTGCAAGGGAGCATAAAGATTTGTGTGTGAAGCAGTCTGAAAAAAGGTCATGTGGTCCGATGAGTCAAGATTTATTTTTTTCCAGAGCGATGGGCAAATTAGCGTCAAGAGGGAACTACATCAAGCTATGGACCCATCATGCCAAATACCCACTGTTCAAGCCTGTGGCGGTAGTGTTATGATCTGGGGTTGCTTCAACTGGTCTGGTCTAGGCTCAGCAACCTCATGCGGCAACAAATGAAGTCAAGTGATTATGAAATTTTTTGAATGACCAAGTCATTCAATGGATTGTTTCTTCCCTGAGAGAGAACTGTCCTTATCTCCTAAACAGTGGGATCAATTGAAAAAACACCCAGATTAAAACATTTCTCAAATGTTGTGTACAATTTGCAAAAAACATTAAAAATTGATGTTTCCATTGCACATTTTAGAGTTGAATTCCATATTCGAAAAAGGCCTCGGTTTTTTCGGGAATGGAATACACATAAAAATCCCTCACATAAAACTACAATAATTCTTCCATTGAAAGTATTCTGTCAGATTTATAATTTAGAAGTTGGCTAATGGTGAGAGACATTGTATCGGGATCCGATTTGGATATCTGCCTGGATTATAAATAAATCAGAGGCAGAAAGATAACCAAATCAGACCAATTTTCAGAAAACCGGCCCTAGATATTTTTATTTTTATATTTTTTAGCATACATTTCTAATTCGTAACACTCGTCTACTGCTATTAATAGATCGAATGCACGGTGAGAGGAGAGACAGATCCTTTGAAATTAACATCTTTATTCTTTGTTTCAAGGGTTGAATAACATTGCTCCTTACGGAACCGTCTCCAGCTCGATGATGAACAGGACGATTGATGGCAATAAGAGTACTTGTTCGGAATTGAAAACGCATTTAATCGACACATGGTGATCTTTGAAGTTTCAACGTGATGCTCCAATACGCAGAATAAAGATCACAGTTCCGTCTTGTAAGTTCATATGATTTATCCATAATAATTAATCTTTCAAGCCAAGAGAATTGGTTATTTATAAATCAGACAACTCATTAAATAGGCTCAATCTAAAACGAATTAATTCATAATCATGGTTTTCAGTTATTGCATGCAATAAATAATTAAAATGGCTTTGCAAATATATTAAGATGTCAGAATGTACAGAGTAGGCTGGCTTTCTGGGTTAATGATTATTTTAAGCTTCTTATAATTGATCCATCTTAACATATCACGTTTTTTGATAATTTTGCTGAATGATGTAATAATGAAAACAAATTATGTTCAACCTACTCTTCCTTTACTTCGTGTTTTCATAATGAATCCTTTATTTAGGGCAGAAACGTTACTCTTGGCAAGTGAAAATCGGCGGACACCACTGTAGAAACATATCATTCCCAGGTAATGTAAAGTATTTTTGAGTTAATATTTAATTTTAATTTTAACTTAAAATTGAATGAGCTTTGATTAAATATTGAAATAAACGTTTTCGAAATTATTATAGAAAGCATTTTCTCTCAAACAATAATTTTTTTTTTCTAAACCTTAAAAACAAAACGTCCATAGATAGCCAAGAACACGGGACAAATTTCTCTTGCCGTAGGAAGGACGAGACGTAATATTGCTTGAGCAAAATCTGTTAACCTCTGAGCCTTATCTTGTACTGGTATTACACTGAGCTGCCACTTTATTAAGTGCACGTGTCTTGTAGCGGGTTGAACTTACATCAATCTAAAAAACTTCCTTTAGTCGGCTGCGAATGGATTCAAAGAGATGCTGAAAATCTTCAACAGAGATTTGGCCCAAGCAGACATGAGAACTTCATGCAATTCCTGAAGATTCCATGGCAGTGTAGGCAAAAAGAAAACGGTCGTTTTCAACTCATACCCAAGATGTCCGATGGAGTTCTGATCTGGGGACTGAGCCGGCCACTGCATCAAGTAAAACACACTATCATATTACTGGAACCAATCCATAGTGATTCTAGCCCTGTGTGCTGATGCATTATACGGCTGGAAGGACAGCCATTTGCGGATAAAGTGTGAACATGAAGGGGGGTGAATAGATATGCAACAATGTTCATGTATGCTTTAGCGTTCAAACGACTGTGTATAGATATTACAGTACTCAATTCGTGCTACAGATAATTCAATTCCCACATAATTTCTCCGGCTTCACCAGCTTGAAAATTCCGCATCAGACATGTGGGATCCATGGCTTCATGTTATTTTTCCCATATTCTAATCCTTCTATCAATAAGATGCAGTATTCCTTTGACCAGGCAAGCCTTTTCCAATCCTCAGTGGTCCGTTACTTGTGTTGTCGTGTGCTTTCTTGTTCTTCTCTTGACACCATTGACACCCGAGATGGTCTTCGGCTTTGTAACCCATTCGATCCAAGGTGCCCGTCATTGTTTTCTGGCTACTTGAGTTGTAATAAGCAGTAATTTGTGCGATTGTTGCCTTTCTGTTTTGTGCAGAAGACTTCTGATATTCTCCCCCCTAGCCTTTTCATCAACAAGGGTTTTCCGTCTACAGATGTCACGATGGCTACATGTTTTTTGTTCCTTGACCCACTCTTGAAAAACCTTTGAAACTGTCGCGCGTGAAAAGTTCAGGAGAGTCGCCGTTTCTGAAATGCTCATTCAAATCCCTCTTGCACCATTCATTATTCATTCTAGCTACTGACCCTTCACATTTTTTCTACGGTCTCACGCATAACTAACAGTAGAAAAGGTGCTTCAGATTATTTATACAGTGATTTGAAATCATGTGGCATGCATATCTTGCAATTTATACAATTTGCATATTTTGTGAGGTGTATCTAACAAAGTGGCAGGCTAGTGTATGTAGAATAAGTCTTTGAGATACGGTACTGACCTGACAGGAAGAGACCGTGTTCTAAAAGGAAACTGTGGGACTGAGACAGATGTGTGGAGTAAAAAGAAATGAATAAAAATGTGAGTTATTAATCTAGGATACACGTAAGATGGCTTGGTCAAATAGAACCTAAGTCATAAATGATTGTACTCCACTTAAAGAGACAAGCAGCATATGAGAAGGAAGGGGGGCCTAGAAAAATTATGGATGGATAATATGAAGAAAATTAGGTGACATCGGTGAGATAAGGGTTCATAATACTGTTCCTATCAACGAAATTGGTAGTAACTTTACAGTATATTAGGTGAAACTATTTGAGAGTTGCAATAAAATACAACTCTGTGTTAATAGGGGAGAATACTTCTTTCCTTTAATAATTTGTTTTACTTTTAGTAGTAAAACGGACCATTTTCATTTATTTAGGAGATTATGGGAAAATTTCGACAGAAATCGTCGAATGCGGTGATTTTCGAGGCAACGAGATCACATTCACAAACGGAGTTTATCTATTTATGGATGTCTGCGAGGTTGAAGTTTACAGTGGAACAGATACAGGTGAAACGAAGGTTTTTATTTGTCCTCAAAACAGTTAATTAAACTTTAAACTTAATCAAAGAGATATTTGCTCGATGAAACTATATTTTTTCTTTAAGTATCAAAGGTGTAACAGTAGCAAATGTACCTCCAAAGTTGACAGGTTAAGAGCAAAATTTGATTTCCATCATACTTTTTGTACACTGGTGTCCTCAAATTAAGTGATTGGCAGAATTTAATCCTTCCGTACATCCGATCAGCATCAAAAGTGGTAATAATTTTCTCTAGGTCATGTAAACACATTTCAATCATTAAACACAAAACTGGCAGCAACGCTACAGGCTTTTCTCCAGTCTCTTAACTTCTGTTAGGTTATAAATCTCTTCAATACTTCGATATTGAGGATCTGGAAAATATATTTAAAAATTCGACTAGAATTCCGATATTTTTGAAGAAATCGTTTGAAACATCAAAGCCATAGTTTTTCTTTCCACGTACATATTTTTCAAATTTGCATTAGGAAGATTCCACAAACCTTTAGTTTTTCCTGCATACACCACAATGTCCTCCTTGGGTCTTTCGCACCAACCTTCAACATTCACTAGACCGTTTTGCAGCCAAGTATGACGAGGCTGGGATGAAGATCATTGTGGTTAAGACCGAGGTTCAGGTCCTTTCAAGACAGCTTATTAGTGAAGCACCATTGAGACAGGTGGAGAAGTGCACGCATCTCGTATTGCAATCACTAGTGACAGGCGGCAGGATAAAGAATTGGATGCTCGGATCGGTGCAGCAAGCTATGTCAGACCTGAACTGGGGCGATCCGTGGTAACGAAACGTGAGCTGGGAAACAAAGCCAAGCTCTCCGTTTTCAAGTCTGTCATTTTCCTAATTCTCACCTATGGTCATGAGTCTTGGGTAATGACCAAAAGAGTGCAATCGCGGATGCAAGCAGCCGAAATGAGATTCTTGAGAAATGTGGCAGGTATTACCCTACTAGATAGAGTGCACAACAGCACAATTGAGAAGCTACTTCTCCACATTGAGAGATTTCAGTTTCGCTTGCATGGCTATATAATACGGATGCGCAGACTGGTCTTCCTAGGCAGTTGTTATTTTCCAAGCCGGTGGGTAAGAGACCAAGGCGTCTGCCTAAAACCAGGTGGCTAGACTACATGGAGAATAAGGGTTCGAGTCGCTTGGAAAATCGCGACCGCTGGAGAGTCTTCATAGGGCTGTTGCCTCCGCGACCCTTTCGGATAAGCGGATTTGAAAAGTAAGTAAGTATGTACAGCACAATGTCAAACCTTAAAATTTCTTACAGTTTCCAACATTAGCGAGTTTGCGGTAGCGACTTTTCCGTTATAACATTTCGAATTATGATTGGAAGTTATATCGACAAACTCTAACTCTAAGGAAAAACTCTGAATTAGACTTATGTTTTTGGCATAAGTCAGCCAATCAAAAATTAGTTCTTATACTTGACGCATGCGCACTGCGCGATCAGAATTCTTCCCTTCCCGCCTAGTGCACATGATTGGAGACCGGTCATGCGCACTAGGTGCTAGAGCCTGCTGGCTGTAAGCCAAGCTGTAAGTTATAAAGTGAAACGGACAGCCCGCCGCAAAGTAGTTTTCCGTTATAATTTTACGATATATATAACATACCGGAAAACTCATAATTATAACGGAAAAGTCGCTACCGCAAACTCGCTATTGCTTCAACTGGATTCGTGTCCAGTAATGCGTTAAAAAGTACAATCGACGGGAAAAAGTACACGTGTGAAGTCTATGTACAGCTTTGAAAACGATATCTGGTGGAGACTGACATTTGAAGAAGAGTTCACATTTCGAACAATATCGATAACAGTCCTCTTATGTAAGTGATCTTTCATATCTTGAGCAATTTTTATGTGCATTATATGTTATGTGAAATATTAAATTGCTTCATATCTTAGTCAATAATCAATTATCATTTAATTGATTGGTAAGTCAGTATAATTCTGATCTGCGTTTTCTTTTCTTACATTAGATCACAAGAGTGAGTTTTCTATTGCAATTGCTGTGGCGTGCTAACATTCACAAGTAAGCAAAAAAAATCAATTTTGAAAAACAAAAATTGAAAAATTTTTATCTACAAGAAATCATGTATAAAATACCGGCAAAGAGTCCTGTGCTGATAATTTAGAAAAAGTTGAAATATAATTAAGTGATAAATTCTAGTTGCGATATTTGTGATTCTAAATTAATTCTGAATTAGTTTCTACAATAAACAACATCTTGACAGATAAAAAGGTCTTTTTCTTTCACTGCGTTATT
>JAHWFO010051447.1:0-10700 GCA_023313115.1 Rhysida immarginata | reverse complement strand
GGAGCCAGGAAAAAATTATGTCATTATGGCATGGATGAATTACGTCAAAAGGCTTAAAATTACATCATAATAGCCAAACTTTGGATAACGTTTTCAAGCATTTTTTTTGAGAATTTTGAAAAAAGGATACGGAAAATTATGCATAGAATTTTGCGGGGAACAACACTAGGTACTTTATGACCATCGAACCTGATACAACCTGTATAAAAGGATGAATAAACGTCAAATTTTGTCTTTAACTTAATAATTTCGAACTTATACTTCGTTAAACCAGAATTGGAAAAGTGTGTGTAAATATCAGACTATTAGAGTGTCGGCAGATAAGCGACAAATAAAGGATTGCGTCTTTTCTCGCAATTTGTTTATTGCTTTTCCTTGGTTCCGCAACCCTCAGCGCAATAGACCGATCATTACAGATTAAAATCTCCTGTTTAGATTTTATCCTCGTCACAACCTTAGTTTTAACAAATTTAGAATTCAAAAGATGAGAAGATTGACTGGAACTCTCGCCCTTTATAATACCACCGCCCGAAATATTCGGTATGTTACAATTCCTGTCAACAGTAATCGCATAAAAAGCTAATCCTTTTATGTTACGGGGGGGGGGGGGGAGCTTAGCGGAGAGTTAGTGGGCTTAAAAGCCTCTTTATTGTAACTGGAAAGATTTTCTAAAGAAGTCCAAATAATGCTTGCTCTTTTATTCTCTTCTGATAATTCTTTCAATTTTTTTTTGGATGTTTTTAACAATTCTTGAAAAGTTGTAGCTAGATTTGCGAAAGTAGTTGTTAACAGATTCAAGTTGCGCAGAAATTTGCGGCCCCTATAACGCCGTCCTGAAATGACCATGGCAGTTGAAAAGGACGCTAATACCAAATAACCAAACCAACAAACCAAACCAAGTTGCGCAGAAGAGCTTTATTTATAAAATTAAGATCCGAGTCAGCACCTGACGAGCAACTGGTTTTAAAAACTGGATATGAATCTGTCTTAATTTGAGGAGTTACATCGTCCTCACTTCCAGAACTATCCTCCGATATCAATTCACCAATCAGCAAATTTCTTGTTTGAATTGATACTGAATTTAAAACGGCGGATGCGTACACAAAGCAAGGCTTTGATTTTAATGCTGTTTGGAGTTGGACACCAGTTCCCTCGCTGTCAAAAACTAATCCACTGTTTTTTTAATCGATTCCGATTGCAGAAATCTATGAAACGTGAAATTTCTATCCGACTGTCTATCTACACATCCAAACAGAACAAATTGAAGGCATACCGACATAAAACAGGTTAGCAAAATCTTCTGATTATGTAGAATCGTTCTAAGCGAAACTAGAATCGATAGCGACTAGAATCTCGGCGACGAAATTCCCTGAGGTTCTCGTGGCAGGAAATGACACCTTGTTCCGCCGTGTTCTCTGGAAAAGGGATGGAAGATCCCACAACAATTTTCCAAGGCATTTTTCTTAATAAAATATTAGGAAAAATCGAAAAATTTTGAATGATATATACTGTATTAACCTAGATTAATGTTATGATGCAAAAAAAATAAAGTCAATTTTTTCCGTGGAGTTTACCTTTAAATCTAGAATGAATAGATTTACTTAATGGAAATATCAAATAAACTTAATAAAACTGTTTGTCAAGTAAACACTGTGATAAAAGTAATGTCAATTTACAATAGGGGTAAAGTTCAGTAGTTGAGACTCACTAACGGTAAATCTAAATGTTAGCCACAATAAATTTACAAACTCACAGTTGTGGATTATTCCATCTCTTTGTCTTGAATGAGGAACTTTAACCCTTTCACTGCGTAATTAAATTTTATTTTCATTCTTGAGAAGATGAAATTATCCACTTTTAGCAGCATAACAAAAAGTTTTTTAAACCCTCTGAGATGAATCAGATTTCCCCAGGTAGAGATAATGTTATTTTGTGTGGATATATCAGTTTTACGCAGCAAAAGGGTTAACACAAACACTATTCAAACATGATAGTTGATTCACACTTGGTGTAGACAAAACAACGATTCACCTCGTAGATTAAACTGCTTCGATCCAATGCCTTCAATCGCTCACGGGGTTGAACTCGCTCATCTAATGGTCATTGAAACACATTAGATGCTCCACCACTCGCTCCCGCACCAATTATCATTAATTAGCAATACTGATTAATTGGCACACCTTGCAAGATGGTGATTCCTCCGAATCGGAACTTTGATCCAATGCTGTTTTTCACTTAGATTGCGTTGTGTATTCCAATGGCTGCGATGGGACTGGTTGCAATGGTTGCCTTTCACATAAGCAGAATTCGTTTACAATGGTCTACGGGTATCCATCTAGTATCTGTGTGATGCCTTCTATACCTCTGACACATGCTTCATTGACAAAAGTTGAATGCGTAAGAGTGTAGAGTCTCTCACACATAGCTAATGTCATGATGCCAATGTGTTGCATTGCAACACTTACAGTTCCTATCAAACTGCTCTTGAGAGTTCATTAATAACTTTAAAACGTCATTTCACAAATTGAGAGCACAAATGGAAGATATGTACGAGGGGCGATTTATAAATAAGGTCTCCATGGCTGTAACTTTTTTTATTTGTTAACCGATTTTCAAAATTCTTTTTGTATCTTATACTCACATTTGTCCTCTATGTAATGCACTATTCACTTTTCGACATAGTCCCCATCCCTTTCCACGCAATGCGCCAACGCATGACTAGTTGGGTGAACCAGTCGGAGAGGAATTCCGGAGTTGTTGTCGACACCAGGATTGAATGGCAGCGTTTACCTCGCCGTCAGAACCAACTCATGTCCCTTAAGGGGCTCTTTCTTCTTTGGGAAGTGGTGAAAGTCGCAATGTGCAAAGTCTTTCATTTTTGAACTGCAATTTTTCATCTTTGAACTGTAGGCGCTGCAACGCCTCTGGTGTGTGGTGACTCGTGTACAGGCGGACGTTATCGTACTCCAGAAGAGGGTCCAAAGCTGCCATTCAATCCTGGTGTCGACAACAACTCCGGAATTCCTCTCCGAAGGGTTCACCCAACTAGTCACTTGTTGGCGCAATGCATGGAAAGGGATGGGGACTATGTTGAAAAGTGAATAGTGCATTACATAGAGGACAAATGTGAGTATAAGATACAAAAACAATTTTATAAATCGGTTATCAAATAAAAAAGTTACAGCCATGGAGACCTTATTTATCAATCGCCCCTCATAAAAGTCATTTTCCTCAAACTTTAAGGAAAAACTTTTTTGGGAGAGTTATTACCTGGAGCCGAAGCTCCCGCTTCTCTCCCATCAGAGGGCCGCTCACTACTCTCTTTTTTTTCTGCCTCACCCCTGTCCACCATATGTATTAAAATATATCGGCCATAAAAGGGAGTTGCCATGACAACTCATTATTCCTGAGACAAGCAGAGAAAACTGCAATTGTTTGAGAAAGATTCCCAAACAACAAAAAAAATGATTTTATAGAATAAAGAAATCAAGGAGAGATCACAAAAAAACAAGAAAATTTAGCACCACAGGATAGTTCGTATCTGACCCAGCTGGTTGCACTATTTCAAGCATCCAATTCTCCATCTATCACTTGTAAATGCAGTCCTAAGATACAGGGTTAGCAAGAAACAAGTTTCCCACTTCAGAGGGCTGTAGAATGCATTCTATTGGTCCAAATAAGATAAAATTTGAACTACAGATAATTCAAATGATGCGTTTGACATTTATTAAATAAATATTTTTAGTATAAATATTCACCGATAGATGGTGCTCTAACACAAATGGTATTTCTTTGCATATATGGAAAATGTGAAACATCATTGCGTTACAATGCATGCCTATTAGCATTCTTCTTCGGATATGAAGGCGGTGGATTCTGCACAAACATTAATTACTGAGCATCATGCCTATGTTGCCTGAAAAAGCGCTATTGCTAAAATTGTTCTACCAGAACCAGCAGAATGTCGTTGCAGTTGTAAAGGAATTCCGTCTTGTGAAGCGTACTTTATTACATTATTTCACATTGACAAAGAATATGAAATGTGTTTATGTGTATTACAGCACCACCTACCTGCTGATTTTTGTATTAAAATTTTTTATTTAATAAATGTCAAGCACATCATTTGATTTATCTGTACTTCAAATTTTATCTCATTTGGACCAATAGAACGCATTCTACAACCCTCTGAAGTGGGAAACTTATTTCTTGCTAACCCTGTACTTGAACTTTTCCATCTGCCTCAATGGGGCAATACAAACATGGAAAGCACACGGAGCAGGCTGTCTCATGGAAAGGACCAGAACCTCACTCTTAGCCACACGGATTTTCATCTCAGCCTCTTCACTGTTTGCTACAAAACGTTCTAGTGCACGTTGAAGATCAATGCAAGAACACCCAAGGAAGACAAGGCCATCAGCAAAGAGCAATCTATCCACCAAAAAGTCACTCACACTAAAGCCTTGTTCAGACGGCAGTAATTATCGCGATGAGAAGCAGGGCTTAAGCAGAAACTAGGTCATAATCGTGCTGGCCGAGGGACAACATTGAGATGTAGTCATTACGTTTCCAGAAGACGATGTGCTCTGATCATTGCATTTCTTGAGCTCTGATTGGCTGCTGAATGCCACTGCAGTGGAGGTTAATTCCTCATGGTCACTGCGAGGGCTCAATCAGATTCTGTTTAAGTATAATCAGTTGCCTCCTTAATCTGTTTCATCTCCTCAAAAGAAACCGAATTTGTTCCTCATTGACTGAAAGCTGCTGTTGAAGTAACAATTGTTGAAAATGCCATAAAAAGCAGCTTGCTTTTCTTCCTCCATTCATAATTCTGCCACTAGGCAGCGGAGGACAATCGCACCATTGACCTTATTCTATTGCGATGGTGTGAATGCATGGAAAAAATTTCTTCGCGATATACCGTACATCGTGCTAAAGAACGTGATAATCACTGCCATCTGAACAAGGCTTAAGACTGCCCCTGTCAATCACATTCATAAATTTAGTGAGGGACAACAGCATGCACCCTTGGCAGAGTACAACATCCACAATGAATGGTATTTTGACTTAATGCCATTTATCCAGACACATCTAAGAGATTTTATATAAAGAATGATAGCAACCAGTATTTGAAAAATATTTTCATTTCCTTTGAATTCTCATGTTGCAAGTAAAAATGATAAATTCTGAAAGCTATCAAACCAAATGCTCACATAACCCTTAGTCAATTATGTGATTATGTCAGTTAATTGCTGTTTAATTATAATTATCATTCTCAATTACATCAAGTTTGAATACGTATCAAAATCATCAAAATAAACAGCTATTGCCTATCAAAGTATTTTGACCATTTTATTTAAAACAAATGTCAGAACAACGAATATTTTTAATTATTAAGTTACTTTGGTATCACTATTTCACTATTACTTATGATGCCCTTCACTGTTTAATATTAACTTTGTGCTAAATGAAAAGATTTTTAGGTAAATTGTGATTGCCAGTATGACCATTTCCAGAAGGACAAATTTAATGATCCCTAAATTCAGTTTCTGATAACACAGTAAAATATAATTCCCATTTCTACAAGGAATGTTTAAAAAAATAAGGCACCACAATTAATTTCTATTACACAATACCAATATGGCTGAAATTTTGAGGTGTTCTAGTTTGAACCTTCTGCGTTTAAAAATGGAGGATGTCAATGATGCATGTTACAAATATCACCCTATTGCCTCATCCACCCTTGGACTTGTGTGTTTGGCCCTTTAAAAATGTGCTCATAAGGGAACCATCCAAACCTGTATCCCACAATTTCACACGTAATTGAAATAAGTTACTCACCTAGGGCAACTATTGATATTTGCAAAATAAAAAATCGTGATATTCAAAGTAAACTGTGATCTTTTATTTTGCAAGCATCAATAGTAGCTTTAGGTGAATAACATACGTTATTTCAATTTGGTGTGAAACTGATGTACAGGTTTGGATGGTTCCTTTGTCAGTGGGATCCAATCAAGTCCGATGATGTGCATGATGTGGAAAAAAAGTGATTGTGTGAGCAGGACCAAGAGTACAGGCATACCTCGATTTACAATGGGATTCCGTTCCCGAAAGTCCGTCTTAAGTCGAAACCGTCATAAATCAAAGCTAATTTAACATGGTGTCCACATGGATGCATTCCTAGCCATTCAAAAATGGTGAGAGAAAGAGAGAAGGCAACCACACATATCCTAGTGAATAACCAGAAATCATTTTTATTTCTCATGCACAACACAATTAAGAACTACAGTAAAAAATAATGATAATAATAAAAATGTACATGAACATACAGAATGTACGTACAACTTCCTATGTGTCACTTGTGGAAGGAGTTCGTTCTTCTGTGTCTTGTTTCTTCGATGTGAAGAATGACGTCAGTTTTGGCTGTGTAAAGGCATTTTTCATTTCATCATAAAGATGGCGGTACGGTGCCAAAGGCTTTTCCATTTCTTGCACAACTGTGGCACTGCACGATTCATCGGGGACCAAATCCTGAATGCAATCCATGGCACTCTGGGACTGTTTAAAAATTTCCTGAAAGCTCTTGACTGTACGAGTCTTGGCAGGTGTAACCTCAGCTTCCTCCTCTTCCTCGTCCGACTCCTCATCGACGTGCTAATGATTCGCCAGTAGTTTTTCTACGTCTTCCTCATCAAAACAAGCCACATGAGACTGACTGACGATGTCCTTGACCTTTGGTAATTCGCATCCACTCTTAATGCATTCGGGCTATAATTTCTTCCATGTGCCATTCAATACTGAGCTGTTGACTTCACCCCAAGTGGCAGCCACATTGTCAATGGCATTCTTGATGATCTCCTGCTTATGCCCGCCAATGGCACGCAGCAGTTGAGCCATTGTACGCAACATAAAACAGGTCTTGAAAGTAGCAATGACACCCTGATCCATGGGCTGGAGAAGGGATGTGGTATTTTTTGGCAAGAACATGACCTCGATGTTAGCAGCAACAGTTGCCATGGTTTCTGGGTGGTCTGGGGCGTTGTCAACCAAAAGCAAAAATTTGTTAGGTAAATTGTTTGCCTCACCATAACGGGTGAGCATCGGTGATAAGGAATGCGTAACGTATGTCTCGCACGTGTCGGCAATCATCCAAGCCTTTCGGTTAGGCTTAAATGTGATGCGCAGATGTTCTTTTGAATGACCTTTCAATTAGTGATGGTCGATACCCACAAAGTATCGCGATACGAATACTACGTACGATACCAAAAAGTCCGATACCGAAACTTCGATACTTAAGGAACGATAATTATTCCGATATTGAACGATACCTACCGATACCAACTTGAAATACACAATTACACAATGAATTCACACAAGAATGAATGTTTTTTTTAATTCATTTCGAATTTTTGCTTTTAATCAAGTCCCCACTCTTCTTTTGCTAAACATTTTGTTTGAGTGGTCTGCGGCAATACTTTGCCACTATCCTTTAGCATATTCATTAGGTTGCCCAGAAACCTTTGAATTTTAGCCAATTCGTCATGGTCAACGACTCCCTTATCGATAGAAGCACAAGCAACCGAAGCAAAAGTTCTTCCTTCAAATACTTTGGAAGTTCTATTCCTTTTAACTTCTGGGTATTTGGGACACTTAATATAACTCGATGTGTGCTGGCCTTCACATCGAATACATTTAGGAGGGTCTTTACCTTTTATATTGGTGCAGTCCCTTAACTGGTGGAGACCCTACGAACGAGAACTTCTTTATATACAGAAATGGCAAGGATAAGGCCCTTTAGAATAGGTTAAATGAAGCGGCCAATGAGAAAGCATACACATGAAAAGACGTTTAATAATCTGAAAGCTTTCGGATTGGTTTAATAATGGAAACAAAAAAACGCCAGAATTTATATCAAAACCCGAAAAAAAGTATCGGATTAGTATCGGTTTCGCGATAATATCGGTTTTGTAAGTATCATGCTAGTATCGATAATATCGATGATTGGTATCGCCTGAAACCGATAGTATCGTATCGGTATTGACCATCACTACTTTCAATGCTCTGGGATTCTCCGACATGTGAATCGCCAACGGCTTAAATTTCAGGTCCTCCTCAGCATTGCCTCCCAAAACGACGGTAATACGATCCTTCGCAGCTTTGTGTCCAGGAGCCACTTTCTCCTCCCTTGATATAAAGGTCTTGGATGACATTCGCTTCCAGAACAATCCTGTCTCGTCAAAGTTCATAACCTGCTTTGCACTGTAGCCTCCTCCATTGATGTGTTGCTTCAGGATGTCAGGAAAAGCAGCAGCAGCTTCCACGTCAGCACTTGCAGCCTCTCTCGTCATCTTCAAACTGTGAAGTCCTGCTCGACTTTTGATTCGAAATTGCGTTGTCAGGACTTTGTCCTGCACGTTGCCGCTTAATTATGTCCAGCTTTGTTTCCAGTGAAATCGGTTTTCTTTGTCTTTTCGGCTTGCTTTCACTGGATAGTGGAGAATGGGAAGCACGCTTTGAGGTCATTGTCCCACAAAGGTGTTTTTAAATTTTATGTTTTTGTTTTAGTTTCAGTTTTTGCAGCACCTTCAATTGAAAAACTGAATTGTGCTGCCATCTACCATCGTAACATCGAATTGTCGTAAATCGGGGTAAGCCTATATTGCTGATGGGGGGGAATACAGACTTTTCTGGGGCTGACATAAAACCAAAGAAACAGAAGGAATCATCTTTGAAAATAGTCAGTAGAAATGACGGTTGTGGCAATGAGATGTCCAAATTGCAATGGTGTATATTCCATACGTTCAGAGAAATAAATTGGGGTGCATTACTTTTTGAATGCATCTTGCATAAAATATAAAATGTTAATACTGGCAAATTTTGAAAAATAGAACATTTGAAAAGAAAAAGCACCTACCTTACAAACTTCATCTCCTGATATGACAACTAAAAAGAAAAAAAAGAAAAATTCTGATAATTAAAAAAGTTTAACTTAACACTTACAAAGATCAAAATATTTATTTGTTCATCTGGTCGTCCCTCAATTATACCATTCATAGTTTATATCAGTTGCAAGTTAGGTCATCTTGGTTTATGTAATTCAAAGTTGGACAATATACCATTTTATTGATGAAAAATAGGAAAGAAAATTCCACAGCCTGGATTCGAACCAGGAACCTTCTGCTCATGACGCTGATGAGCTAACCAATTGTGCCATACAGACATGAAAGCATTACGCTATTTACATGTCTTTTGGGCTTGGTTAAAACAGTTAGCTAGTCTGCAGGCTGGTAACCTCTTAGAAGTCTCAGATTTGGTGAAAATTTTTGTAAAGGTTTTTAAGTTTCAGATATTAAAAAAGGTATTTTATGTAATTGCAAGTTTTATCACCCATTTTAAAAATGAGGAGGAAAAGGTTTAAAAATGGGAAAGTATTCAAAGTTTGCTTTTCTTACGACAGCATTAAGCATTTGCTTTTGACAGCGACTATGAAAATACAAGGTGTTATATAATTCAATGACCAAATTTGGAGGGGTGGTAGTATGGGTGATTCTAAGCAAAAAACTTTATATGAACATGGGTCCGAATTTGATCGCTGAGATATGAACAGAAATAAAAATGCCGCCACCAAGATCAACATTTTAATAACTCAGGTTCCACAATGCTTAGGATAATGAATTTTGGAGGAATAGGATACATAAAACTGTGCATACCGTTAAAATTTGATCGCATTCTAACAAGTACTTTCTGAATTACGCATTCAAAATCATAACAGTGCTCACATGCGAGTACTAATCAGCACGTGTTAAGATGTTGACTGCGTAATTCGGAAACTACTTGTTGGAATTCGATCAAATTTTAACGGTATACACAGTTTTATGTACCCTATTATTCCTCCAAAATTCGTTATCCTCAGCCTTGCAGAACCTGAGTTATTATCATGTTGATCTTGGTGGCAGCATTTGTATTTCTGTTCATATCTCAGTTATGATCAAATTTGGACCCATGTTCATATGAAGTTTTTTGCTTAGAATCACCCATACTACCACCCCTCCAAAGTTGATCATTGAATTATACAACACCCTGTATTTATATCAAGTCTCTGGCTACTGATACTTCCACATATCTGACTTGCCAAACTGCATTTTCAACCTGAACCTTCACAAATTACCATATTGGCTCGAATGTACGCTGGCCTCGAATCCAACAGACCCTTAAATTTTCATGTTTTCATAAATTTTCATAAAAGAAAGTACGGTGAACATTATGTATACCGGAATTATAATATTGTAAATATTTACCAAAGTATACTACTTTCCCAAAAGTACGAGAGTGAGTCAAATGTAAACCGAAAAATTGTAATTAAAATTCCAAATTTTGTCCCACAGTGTTGTATTCTGCAGATCCATTAAAAATGAGCTGTAGAAATATCCTATACGTGCCAAGAAAGTAGAGACAAGCAAACAACTTCACAGCAGCAGTTTAAAGATGGCCGCCCCACTTCAAACATGCACCAAAGAAGTTTATGAATGGTGATGCATGTTTGTCACAGTAGCAAGTTTATGAATGAGTGTGAAGTTCACAAATGGTTTGACAGTAGTATCAGATGCCCCTCGCCTGGGTCAGGCACGAGTTGTGATGCCAGAGAATACTGCAACAGTTGAAGCCTTAGTATTGGAAAATCGCCGAGTAACGATTGATGAAAT
>JAHWFO010051444.1:0-14604 GCA_023313115.1 Rhysida immarginata | reverse complement strand
TTCAGTCGTTCTGGTTTGTTCACATTAATGAAAAGTTTGAGTTGTAGTAACGTTAAGGGTTTCTCTGTCGAAAGTTTAAATAAGACAACGCATTACCTTGTCTTCAAATGTGGGAGTCAATCTTACGGTATCACGGTCCTAGTCCCTACGACGTCGCGTAGAACAGGAACACTCCATCAGGTAAGAAGACTTAATCCACCGTCGAAATGAAATCTTTATATTCGTAGTAATCAGAATGGGCTATCTTAATCAGAAGATCCCCAAATAAAATAGCAGAAGCGTAAATAGCAGTTGAAAAAGACGTTAATACCAAACAAACCAAACCTAATCCAATGTCTTTCTTTTCCATTCTGGTTCGCTAGCCGTCAACACCATTGCTCACTCGGTGCGAAGCGTAGCCGACGAAAAAGACAGGCCTGGGCATTCAAAAGTCACCTGACCATAGTAGTCTGAGCAACAATCCAACTTTCATTGTCTCCATCTCGGATTTTAACAATCGGTGCTTTTTCGTTTGTTGGAAACAATGAAGTTTGGATTGTTGCTCAGACTACTGTGGTCACGTGACTTTTGAGTGCCCAGGCAATGCCTCCTATAAAGAAAGCCTCAGCACTGAAACGTCATACATTGTTACATCATCATAAGTCGACCAAATTTAGGGCTTATTATTGGTAGAAATCCGACTAACAAAGGACGAAGTATGATGATGTAACAATGCATGACGTTTCAGTGCGGAGGCTTTCTTTATAGGAGGCGTTGGCCCAGGCCTGTCTTTCTCGTGGGCTACGGTCTCTGGCCTTCCTTTTCGAAATTCTATCTCTATCCGTGAACGCCATCGTTTCTATCATCATTTTTCCATTGTTCGGTAATCATGGTTTTTTTCAACATTCTCGAGGAAGATTTCGACAATCGAAGCACAGCATTGTTCGAGACTGATGCCTGATTCAACAATTGACGTTCGTTATAATAGTCAAACTAAATTCTTTGAAAATAAAAAAAACGTTCCAAAATTAAAACTATTCGTCTCAATTTTCTCGTTTTCCCAAATTCATAATTCTTGTTGGATAAGGCTAATCCAAAAAAATAATTGCGTTTTTGTTTAAAGCAGGGCCGTCCAAATCGTGCACGTCGCCCGCGTGCAGCATTAAAAGCTCGCGGGCAAAGCTCACGGCCAAAGCCGAGGAGATAGTCCAAAACTCAGGAGGGGAGTGGGTATACTTTTTCCTATGCAGTATTGCCAGACTTTAGGGGGCGATTCCGTTAAATGAGGCATTATTTCTTTTGTTATTGATACTTGCTTGTTTTTCGTCTCGCATAACATGGCGCACATTCCGAAAAAGCATAAAATCACTGAACCAGTATTTAAACCGGAGTAGGAGAATCTGTTTTTAGGGTTTTAGCATCATCTAAAACCCTATTAACGACGGTACAGATGTATGTAACATTTATGCCACACGCCATAACTTTTGAAAGGACTGACTTAGAGGCTTGAAAATTTCTACACACGTAGGCGCTATACAGAGGACGGAGCGAAAATATAGCGAATCCTCTAGGGTGGACCAAACCATGTTGTTGTGGTTTCTCCAACTGACTTCCTTTCATGTCTATGGCGTTTTGATTGCGTTTGAGCAATTTGTGACGTCAGAGTTTGACTGTTTGACGTCAGAATTTAAAGCCTCTATTTGAAGTATAGCGAATCCTCCCGCTACTGCTCGTAACATTTTGATGCTATAACTTTTGAAAGGATTGACCTAGAGGCTTGAAATTTTCTACACACGTAAGCCCTATACAGCGGACGGTGCAAAAAATATAGCGAATCCTCTAGGGCAGCCCAGGGCCTTTCAGGTGCCACTTGTATGAATTTCATGGTTCTTTTTTAACTTTTGAACAAAGAGACCTAGATGCTTGAAATTTTGTACGCACGTAGGCCCAAGACGGTGCGAAATATATAGCGAATTCTCTTGGGTGGCCCGGGGCCCCTTAGGGGCCATTTGTACGAATATCATGGTTCCTTTTTTAAGTTTTGAACAAAGAGGGCAAAAATCCTGAAATTCCGTAAATTTGTAGTGCGGTTCTAAAAAAATAAAATCAATATACGAGAAAAGTGATATAAGCCCCTAGGGCCCCGCCGGAGGTCCCGAGGCCCCAAATATAATTGAAGCTATAACATTTGAACAGAACGACCTAGGAACCTCAAATTTTGTATATTTATAGTGTGGTACTAAAAAGTATAGCAAATGTACAAGAAATATGATATATGCCTATGGGGCCCGCCAGAAGACTCCGAGGCCTCAAATATAAATCAAGTTATAACTTTTGAACGGAAAGGTCTAGAAACCTGAAATTTTGTATATTTTTAGTTTAGTACTAAAAAATATAACCAATATAGAAGAAAGCTGATATAAGCCTCTAGAACTCCGCCAGAGGCCTCGAGACACCAAATACAATTGAAGTTATAACATTTGAACGGAAAGGCCTAGGAAGATGAAATTTTGTATATTCATAGTGCGGTTCTAAAAAATTATTGCAAATATACAAAAAAGTAATATAGGGCCCAGCAGAGCCCCACAGGCCTCAAACACAAGCAAAGTTATAACTTTTAAACGAAAAGGTCTAGAAATCTTGAATTTTGTTTTACTTATAGAAAATTACTTACAAATTTAGCTAATATACACTAAAAACTGGTATAAGGCTCTTGGGTCTCGACAGAGGTCCTGAGTCCCCAGTCACAAATTAAGCTTTAACTTTTTAAACGGAAGTCCAGAAATCTGAATTCTTGCATATTTATGGTATGTTACTTAAAATTTTAACTCTTATACACTAAAACTTATATAGTCCTCTGGGACCCTGGCAGGGGCCTAAACACAAACAGAGCTATAATGTTTTGAACGAAAAGGCTTAGAAATCTGAAAATTTGTATACTTATAGTAGTTTACTAAAAAATTTAGCTAATATACACGAAAAACTGGTATAAGGCTGTTCGTTCTCCACAGGGACCATGAAGCCCAAATCACAATTATGCTCTAACATTTGAATAATAAAAAGGCCTAGGAACTTGAAGTTTTATATTTTTACAGTGCGTTACTTAAAAATTATAGACAATATACAAGAAGACTGGTATAGGCCTCGGGCCCCTGGCGGCCTCACAAATGAAGCTATAAACTTTGAACGGAAAGGCATACGGTCCTGAAATTTTCTATAATCAGAGTGTGGTATTTAAAAATTTAGTTAATGTACAGGGTGGTCATAAATTATTAAGCACATTTTGACAGTGAATATTTTATTAACCAAGAAATGTACACACTTCTTGTGAACATCATTGAAAAGTACAACTCAAACAGTTTTTTTTCCGTAATATTCCGAAGTTACAGCACTTCCACGTGTGCTCCTGCAGTGACTCGCAGAATATCCATTCGATATTCGATTTCACGCCATGTATTCTGCAGCATTTCAGGTGCCACTGTTGCAATGACGGCCACAATCCTTTCCTTCGATTCATCAAGATCACGCACTTTGCTGGAGTACACGCGGTCCTTTACATATCGCCACAAGAAAAAATCGAGTGGTGTGATGTCAGGAGATCGCGGAGGCCATGAAATCGGCCCCCCGCGGCCAATCCAACGACCAGGAAATTGTTCATCCAGGTATCGCCGCACAATCGTTCCCAGTGTGGCGGTGCACCATCCTGTTGAAAAATAACATCTGGTTGTCGTTGTTCAAGCTGCGGTATAGCATAACATTGCAGCATGTCAAGGTACGTGATGCTATTCACCGACTGCTCTGTGAAGAAGAATGGTCCAATCACTTCATTGACAGTCAACGCGCACCACACATTGACCTTTGGACTGTCTCTAACATGTTCACGGACTTCATGAGGGTTCTCTGATCCCCAAATGCGACAGTTGTCTGTTCACACGCCCGGAAACATGAAATGTTGACTCATCTGAGAAAGCCATTTTATCCAAGAACGTGTTGTCCACATCAATTTTGTGCAGAATGAGCTCCGCGAATGCAAACCGTTGCGGTTTATCGTCGGGCTTTAGTTCCTGAACAATCTGAACTTTGTAGGCATACAATTTCAAACGCTTATGCATCACTTTCATCACCGTAGATCGTGGGACTCGCAATTCCAAGCTGGCGCGCCGAGTTGACTTCGTAGGGCTCCGTTGGAACGCACCTTCTCAATGACTTCCTCACTGACGGTAGGCCTACCAGCACCTTTCTTGTGGGCTACGCTTCCAGTGTCCTTAAACTGCTGATACCACCACTTTATGGAATCCTTTCCAGGAGCAGGTTGTCCATATTCCAAGCGGAATTGCCGTTGAACTGCTATCACGGATTTCTGCTCATGAAACCAAAGAACGCACATTGCTTTCTGCTGCACGGTCGCCATTTTCGCGGTTTGTGTTCCTACGCCAAACAGTGCTGCCGCCTGGTGGTGATAGTGACACCTGACAAACTGTTTGAGTTGTACTTTTCAATGATGTTCACAAGAAGTGTGTACATTTCTTGGTTAATAAAATATTCACTGTCAAAATGCGCTCAATAATTTATGACCACCCGGTATATTAAAAAGTCTCTTGGCAGGGGCCTTGCGGCCTTAATCTCAAATCAAGGTATAAATTTAAAACCAGAAGTTCATAAACCTGAAATGTTTTATATTTATAATGTGTTGCTTAAAATTTTAGCTACTACACTAACTTTGATACAGTCCGCTGAGGCCTCGTTAGGGGCCGTGAGACTCCAAATACAGATCAAACTATAACTTTTATACGAAAAGGCCTTAGAACCTGAAATTTTGTATTTGTGCCCCTCCACTTATTATAGTCACGAGCCGCTACTGCTCGTAATATCTTGATGCTGAAACCCTTTTTTTTGTTGGATAACAATGCTTAACTAATTTTTTTTTCATTGTTCACTGATCGGTTTATAAATGTTTAATATGCAATCGTGTCTTATCGGGAAAAAGAAAATACAATTCCACCCGACATCGAGAAAATTGTCACATTAAAACGAAGGAAATAAAATGGTAAAGTGCCTCTTTTTTTTTTTTTTTAGCAGTGTCGAATTGATAATTAGCAACTCGACTTTAAGGAACTGATCAACGTAATGTGCAATGGGGGGGGGGGGGGGGGAGATTACCCACGTGCACAGGCGCTGGCCGTGGACAGAAATCTTGGACAGCCCTGCTTTAAAGTCAGTCTCAGAGATATTTTTTCGCAACATTATTACGATTAAAAACGGCAAAGTAAAACATTTTTTCTTTTCCGAGACGAAAGGGGCAAGAAGAGTACCGTTACAATATACAGTTAAAATGAAAACATGAAAAATAGTTTAGAATTAATACAATAAAAATTTATACAGAAAAATGGAAAATAATTCTTTTAAAATGCTCCTAATGGATGGCTCTCTCCAACTATAGCCCTCTAGCAGTTCTATTCGGCTTCACTCGTGTTGGAATGTTGTGTATACCTGAATTGTGTAAATAAATCTATACACAAACGTTCCAACCGCGGAGGCATTAGACATAATCAGAAGAAGACTCAATGCGCAGAATAAGAATAACAACGAAAATGAGGACATAGATAGACTACTAACAACGGTGACCAACCAGAACTGTTTCATATAAGACCAGAATTTTTACCGCCAATAGAAGAAAACGTCATTGAAAGCATCTCAGAACGCCTGAAAATCATGGCATATAAGAGATATGTCGACGATACAGTGATTATATATGAGTTAAGCATCACGGACGCCAACACGATATTGGATGAATTCAACAGAGCCCACCCGAAAATGTAATTCACCGTGGAAGAAGGGGCGGACAATTTGCTAAACTACAGAAAAAAAGGTACCCAGCAACTATCATTTAATATCTACCGGAAACCAACAACAACAACCAACATCATTCATGCGTTATCAAACCATCCCAAGGAACAGAAACTTGCTGCCACATCTATTCAATCTATTCAATGACACACACAGCCATAATCCTACCCATCGAAGACGAAAATCGAAGAGAAAAATGTAAACAATAAATGAAATAGCCAGGATTTTTGTGGATTCAACAGAAAATAGGTAGAAAACATAATAACAAGAATGATTTAAGGGATAAAGGGAGCACATTCTGGTGTTATAGTATCATACATGGATACATAGATTTAACCTACATTTTAAAACACTTTAGAAAAAATATAAATAAATATGAAAACTAAATTGTGAATTACTATTTAAGTAAACTAATGTAAAGAGAGGATTTATACGAATAAACTTGAAGAACTAAAAGGTTAAATGGAGAGTGAAGTTATTCTTTATATGTTTGAACAAATAAAAGTTCTTTAATTTGTAGGCATTTGCACATAATGTTAAAGGAAATGAGCCTCAATTGTTGGAGAGTTATGTGTAAGCATCTATTATTTTTTCATATTCAATTACTACAGTGTTTCTATGTTATCATCTACGTTATTGAAGCAAGCGATTAACTACTACTAATTACCAATATGTCTCACAGTAATTAGTTTTAGATACTATTAAGCCTACAGCTATATGCTCTTGATACATATAAGCTATGGATAACAATAGGTCTAACAACTCGTAAGGAGTTGGTTGATATAGTGCACGCCATATCTTAGCATTGAATGTTTCCAAAGGCAACATATAGCACCAATAAAACATGTACTACTAAACAATTCCAACTACCATTATTTACTCGTTATATTCACTCATGACGCGTTGTTACGATTGTTTGATATATTACATGCCATATCTTAGCATGGAAAATTCCAACGGTACCATATGGTTTCATATGGTACCATTAGGGCACGTGCTACTAAACCAATTCCCATTATCATTATTTACTCGTTATTTTCACTCATAAGACGTTGTCACGAGCTGTTTAATATATTACAAGCTATCTTAGATCTTAGCATTAAAAGTTACAATGGTACCATATGGTACATTAAAACACGTACTATTAAACAGTTCCTACTATCATTATTTATGCGTTATATCCATTCATGAGACATCCTTACGCGTATACGTGCCACTAGACCAATATCTGTTCTCACTAGTTACTCTTATATATTCGTTCATGAGACGTGGTGATGATTTGTTTGGTATATTACATGCCATATATGGTTATAGGAAATTTTTAAGGGAGTTGTCATAATGGTACCATTAGAGCACATGCCATTAGAGCACGTACCTATTCCGGCTATCTCACGTACGAACTTGTTCGTGCTCTGTCCTATATTAATGGATTGGTGAAAACAGAGTGTCACGGAATTCAGACGCCATCCAGAATTCCGATAACAACGTCGATCGTTTTCACACTCGGTATTTTCACTCATCGCAACACGCAGGGAACAAATCAGCGACGAGAGCGGGAAGCTCGAGATGAGGACGAGAGGAGATGAGAGAGAGGCAACGGACGGGGAAATAACGGCGAATCTGACAACGTTTCAGCCCATTCGGATTCAAAGAGAGCCGCCCTATGCTCGATAACAAGGGAGCCTGTGAAGCGCCCAGCCGAAAAATCGTTTTCACCGTATGCGGCCACGAGCAGCGAACGCCGACGCCGTGAGCGTGAGTCCGTCAGCGAGAACCTCTCCTCAACGAAGTCTTCCGAGCTTCTGACGCCTGAGGTGAGTTCTCCCATTCAATGAAGACCGTTGAACTTGTATTCTTATGAACTGAACTGTTGGAGCAATTTTCAGCCTTTACATTACCTACTAGAGACACGGTTCCAGCTATTTTCACAAGTGGAATTTTCCAGACAAGTGTTACCGAAACTGAGAAGCTACGAGCTTCGATACAGTACTCAAATTTGCGGACTTTGGCCGTTTGGACTCACTCCCTACGTGCAAAAGCAGTTAGGTTTCATACTAACTCGTTGATTTATTTCTGCAGTGGTTTTGCTTCTTACCCGACGCAGGACTAACCATAAATTTCCGTGGTTTTTCTTCAGCGAGCAATATTCGGTGATTGCGAGGATTGAACTGCCTAATTGCTCACGTTTAATTTCTGCATTTAATTACTACAGGAGTAATGTCTCCGCTACTTAATGTATTCTCTACGACCCACTGAATTTGATGACTAGCTCAGTGTCTTCTTATGTGAACTCGATATCGTCCTTTCGTGCATAAAGTATTAATATATCTTCTGATATACAAGCGAAGATAGATTTCTTCCCATGTATCAGCCGGTGTGCTCCTTGCCTTCTTGATATCCTTCAGCTTAGTTTTAACATTGTGTTGTGTGTTTCAACATTTACCTACCCTGAATTCATGATCAACTCGTTTATTGTGTTACCGAATTAGACTTCAAGAAAGTATGCTACGTGAAGTGTTTTATGTGTGGTGTTATAAAATTCAGATCACGCTCATTTAAGCTTTTAGCAAGTTAGTTAAGGCTTAAGTATTTATCAATTTACTCGATACTTCTATTCTTAGCTGAATAAGTTATTTAGCATAATATTTTCTCATTTATTTCAATAAATTTACTATTTTAATTATCTCTTTGTCCCCGCCTTATGTCACTTACAACGTCTTCCACTGTGCAATTTTTGTCGATAAAATTTGCTCATGACACAGAGTGTGAAAAAGTTAATTCTTTTTCAAGTTATCGCAATAAATAATAACCTCCCTAGAAATAAAAAAATTCTTTCGATTTAGAGACCGATCTCCCTTTCAATAATCGTAAATCACTTGCATCCTGGAAGCGCACCATCTCATTAACGTTTAGATCACGCACAGAGCCGAACCGATGTGCTTAGCATGCGTTTTCCCCAATGCAAGGATAATTCAATACACGCACTCTCTCTATTACAACACAAAGCATTGTTGGAATTGTGTCTACAGACGGACGGACTGACAGCTGGACAAACCGATCACATAAGCATTTTTCTACGAAAATGTGCTAAAAAACAAGCTAATCAAAAGGAGAGAAAGAAATTCAACAGAGAAGCAAGAAATAGACGGTAAATGGAATAAGTTCACATTCTTTGGGAAGGAAGTTCAACAAGCCACCAATATCCTAAGAAAGAAAGGAATTCAGATAGCCTATAAAACAAAGTGCACTATAGGACATAAAATAAATAAGAAAAAAGCAAGAAGTGATGACGACAAATACGAGAGATCTGGCGTATACAAACTAAAGTCCAAAACGTACTATTTGGGACGCACGAAATGCTCTTTCACCCAGTGATATAAAAAACATACGGCCGCTATCAAATTCAACCCAACCAAATCAAACTATGCTGAACGTATGGTAGGCAAGAAGCACCAGTTCGGCAAAATCGAAGATGTTATGGAAATAGTAACTGAATGCAATGACACGAAGAAATTAGAGACGATGGAAAACTTTAAAAAATACAGCTAGCAAAAAGCCTAGAAGGAAACGAACTCATCAACGTCCAAATCAACAATGACATGACCCCATTATTAAAAGGAATAGAGAAGAGCTTGAATAAAATCAAACACAATCACCATAGAAATCTAAATAGACAATTACCAACACCATATCCCGCAGTTTGATATTCTCTATTACATGTACTTTGTTTATTTGTTTTATCTCTTTAATATTTTATTTTGTTTCCAATTTATTCAAATATTACATTTTCCTGTTAGTTCGTTATTCTGATTAATTATCTTATGTATGAATCATCAATTTCAAATTCTGTACAGCCAGTCCCTTCTCTCCACTTGGCTGGTCATATTCCCACCAATGAGATGACAGAGGGGACCCGCTCCCTCTTATAGGGTGAATACAAAAATCTGAACCCCCCTTTTATCTTTTGAACCGAAGCAGATATGTCAATTTTAATGAATCCAATGAATAGGAAGCTGTGGGTGGCCTATCCCATGGTGCATTTTTCGTCATCCCAAATATGCAAATTAGGACACATTCAAAATTTATCTCAAAAACCGTAAGAGATAGAGAAAAAAAACCCAATTGCAAACTTGTTCAGCATAAAAAAACAAACAAAACAAAAAAAATCATCCAAATCGGACCAACCAATTACCCACAATCACGTGGTGAATTGTTTGTAGATTACAGTCACACAGCACAAGGAAAATTGAATGCTGATATTTCCACCATGTAAAGCATGCAATTCAAAAATTTAACATAAATTACCATACTCACATTCACTTTCATGCGGAAAAGCAAATAAAAGGCACGTTTCAGAACACAGAAGACAGAACAATTCCAGGATGGCAAGCTACACTATTCCGGAAATGACCAACATGATCGTCTGCTTCGGAGAGGCAAGGAGAAACCTACATGCTGCAGTTAGGTTGTATCGAGACAGATACCCTAACGAACGCAATTCATCTCGTCAAACAATGCGTCACATTATTCAAAGATTCGAGGCTACAGGGAATGTTAATGCAGAACGAGGACGACCAAGGGCACAAGGCGACGAGGATACAACAACACTAGTTCTGGCTGCAGTTGCTACAAATCCCCACACAAGCAGCAGAGCAATTGCTGCAGATGTCGGGTGCCATCAGAGAACTGTTCTCAACATTCTACACGCACATCATTTTCACACATACCATATTCATTGTCACCAGGAGTTACTGCCATTGGATTATGTTGCTAAGGCCGCCTTCTGCAACTGGTTACTTACCTGCCTGGATGACAATCCAAACTTCATTCATGAGGTGTTGTGGACAGATGAAGCCCAGTTCACTAGGGATGGAGTTATCAACAGGCACAACCATCATCATTGGGCAGACGAAAAACCACGATGTCTGCGAGAAGCAACTCATCAAGTGAACTGGAGAATCAATGTGTGGTGTGGATCGTACAATGACACTTTGGTTGGACCGTATTTTTACGATGGAACACTGACTGCAGAACGCTACCGGGCTGAAATTCTCAACGTAGTAGTCACAGACTTCATTGACAATTTGCCATTGGCCTCGCATCAGCGCACGTGGTTTCAGCATGATGGAGCTCCTCCAAATTAAGGGTTGGTCGTTCGCGAGCGTCTAAGTGAGATGTTTGGACAACAATGGATTGGCCGCGGAGGACCAGTTCGTTGGCCACCCCGCTCCCCTGATTTTACACCACTTGACTTTTTCTCGTGGGGATACCTGAAGGACAAGGTTTATGCTACACAGCCCGCCTCACCGGAGGATCTGGTTCAACGAATCCAGGAAGCGTGACGAGGAGTGACACCAGCCATGCTTGCCGATGTTTTGGCGTCAATTGTGTTATGGTGCCCATGGTCATCACATCGAGCATTTTGTTGATTAACTTTTTTTTTAAACTATTTGAAGTAAGTTGTTTGTGCTGTGTGACTGTTTGTAAGCTACAAACAGTTCACCACGTGATTGTGGCTGATTGGTTGGTCCGATTTGGATGATTTTTTTTGCTGAACAAGTTTGCAATTGGGTTTTTTTCTCTATCTCTTACGGTTTTTGAGATAAATTTTGAATGTGTCCTAATTTGCATATTTGGGATGATGAAAAGTGCACCATGGCCACCCACAACTTCCTATTCATTGGATTCATCAAAATTGACATATTTACTTTGGTTCAAAAAATAAAAGGGGGGATTCAGACTTTTGTATTCACCCTGTATAATCTGGTATTTCCATGCTTTCAGTTGTAGCCCGTATATTAATCCACCGAAGATGGTTTAATACCGAAACCGGTCTAGAATAAATTTAAATTGTTGCATTTAAGAACTGGCTACTGTTGTTTTATAGTTATACGCAACATGGAACCATACTACAACTACAATAATTCTTTAGTCACGTAAACTTACTGCGGTGAAATTCGACGATACAACGGATACCCATTTTCTCCAGTTATAGTTTGCTCTACCAGGGTTCTAGAATATCTTTTAGAGCAGAGGCTTTTTATATGCAAGGAGAGTTTCTATTCACCTGCACCTGCTCCAAACTCCCAAGTGCCAATGCAATTATATTAAGCTGGTTGTTGGCCACTCGTTCGAAAGTCGCACGATTTCGAAAACTGCCCCGAAATCTTGATCAAATTCTGTTCATCACGTGTTCGATAGACGCCTTCAATTTCCTACATGGGGCCTGCTTTTTTCTCCTTGATTGGCGGTGTGTACAGGATAATTTGTGTCTGTATGCTGGAATCTGAACAATCTGTTTGGGAGTATTTACTATTTGGTAATCTGTTGTTGCAATTCGCGCTCTGTTATCGATGTTTTGAAGCTAAAGTTGGGCATTCAACACTTGGTTTGGGCTAGTAGTCGCCGTTTCTTCTCTTGACACGCTTGCATCGTCGTCGGCCGCCTGATATCTTAAATGACCACTGGGTCGCTCACCACTTGCTCAGTAGTAGCAGTGCGCTGGCGAAACCGATACGCGCCGAGCGGAGGGAGTGCTTTTTCGACCGCCTTTTCACTATTTCTCAATAGTTTTCTAACTTCATTATCTTCAGATTTTAAAGATTTTCAAAAAAAATGTTAAGTTCTAATAACTACCAGTTCTAAGAAAAGCCCGAACGATAGGCAATTCTACAGGGTGATTCAGAAAGATAGATCAACAATGAAATACCATGTACAGTTTGTAGCGGAGAACAATATTTTTCCTATAACCATAGGTCCGGAAATGCATCCTTACAGAGATAATGCAACTTGTACGAGGTAGGAATGACATTACAGTAGGTGTTCAAAATGCCGACCATGAGCCTCGATGCAACCTGTGTCTCGAAGTCGTTGGTCTAGTGTTTGAAACGCCCAGCGATGTGGGTGACCACGGTCTGGAAAACGCTGTTGGTAAATCCTTTCCGCTTCAGTAGCATTACCCCGTGCCTCGCCGTAGACGAGATGCATGTCTGCCAGCTCCGCATTAGTCAAGCGATCCATTGTACGACAATGAAGTTACATGTCTCGTTTCCTCTCTTTTAAAGGAGAGAACACGAACAATTTACATGTTTAGATCCTAATTTACATGGACCCTATCATTGCCGTCCGGGTAACGCACATCCATTCCTATCTCGTACAAGTTGCATTATCTCTGTAAGGATGCCAATCCGGAGCCATGTTTATAGGAAAAATATTGTTCCCCGCTACAAACTGTACATGGTATTTCATTCTTGACCTACCTTTCTGGGTAAACCTTCACTTTAGTATAAAGCTTGCCCACTTCACTACGAAGCGTGATTGTTGCACGATGTGACGTCAGGTTTTTATCTCTAAAAACTGTTGTTGGTTAATTTTTACTATCCGCACAATCCCAAACAGTTCGTTTTGCCACGCGCCGAAGTCTGAAATTGAGAGAGGTTATCTAAGAAATATTTTACGTGCAAAATTAGGAATTTTTACTACTCTCGGCGCTTCGCGCCTCATTGGTCACTGTTTTCCGTTACTCGAACGCCTTCGGCGTTCTGTCTACAACGTCCCCCTCCGGGAGCAAAATAATGATGTATACCCCAACCTATTTGGTTACAGGGGACAGTTGGTTTCCCCCCGGCCGGTTACAGGAGGCTAATGGTCAGTGCTTATTTTATTGGTCACAGAAACTATTTTTCAGTTTTTAGAGATAACTGAAAAACCTGACATCACACCGTGCAACAATCACGCTTCGTGGTGAAGTGGGCAAGCAGCTTCTTTGATTATACTAAAGTGAATATATACCCCTTTCTGAATCAACCTGTATATTTGATTGCTTTATAATTCGCAGAGGTGAGATAGACTACTTAAGTTATAGAATGGAATATGGATTATTCATTCTGACGGGCAAAAGCCTTACATCCGATCAAATTCTTTTTCCCTTTTCTTTTTATCCATGGGAAGATATGTGGCTCGATGTACTGAATGCCGGAATGCAGCCTTCTTGTCTAATAGTGAATTTAATGAATTCCATTTAATTAAAATTAAAAATTAAACATTAAATGAAAAATGTTGGGATGTACTGTTTGGTATGATGTAATCAGCGTTAGGTTAGAAATATAGCCATTTCATCTCATCTTTTCCATTTAATGTTTAATATTTAATTTTAACTACATGGAAATCAAGAACTTCACTATTAGCATAGTCTTTTAATTTCCTGGCCTGTGCACAGGCACCGGATTCCATTATTGTAGTCCAACAATCGGATTGCAGTAATTAGTGAGGAGCACAGTCTATAGATATTCATGGTCATCGAGCTTCGGCCATTTTCCATTGTTTCGAGAAGTTAAGGAAAACAGATCGCGCCAGGTGCCGCATAGATCGCACTATTCCCGACCGCAACCAACACCTCCTAAAGAGATGTTGCCGCAACCTGCGATAGAGATTTTCATTGAAACTGAATACGAAAGTAAAGTTCCTGTCTGCCGATAGGGGAGCGCTGCAGGCGCAGTTGGGCAGATTGTACATGCAGCGCCACTTTTCAATAGAGTTCCCGCCCTACAGGAGCTAGAAACTTTAGCTTCGTTTTAACAATGGAGCTCGATGACCATGGATATCTATAGACCGTGGTGAAGAGTCGTTTTTTGCCCTCCTCTATTGCATGAATTTGGCTACAACTCAAAGTTAACAATGTATTTTAACGATCTTACAACGTAACAAAACTGTCAGCTAATCTTACTGACAGTACAGGGTGATTACAAAAGAACTTCACACTTTTAAAAATTTATTACA
>JAHWFO010051443.1:623031-669288 GCA_023313115.1 Rhysida immarginata | reverse complement strand
GATCTCATCCGCGATGAACAATTTGGCTTTCGCTCAAACCATTCCTGCCAACTCCAAACATGGAGGCTCGCAGCGGACATCAATGAGCCCCTTAATCTCTCTATGTATTGTGGGGTCGTTTTCCTCGATGTACACAAAGCTTTCTACCAAGTCTGGCACGATGGTCTTATTTTTAAAATGATTATGGATGGATTTCCTCAAGACATAATCACTCTGATACACTCGTTTCTCTCCAACCGGTTCTTTCAGGCCAGAGTTGGAGATAGTCTATCTCCTATGTATGAAGTAAAAGCTGGTGTCCCACAGGGCTCAGTCCTGGGGCCAGTATTATTCAATTACTTTATGCGAGACTTTCCAAGTCCTTCCAAATGTAAGCTCTTTTTTTACGCAGATGACGCTGCTATACTGACCTGTGCTCGTCAACCAGCCGTAGTAGTCTCGCGCCCACAGAAGGCTCTAAAGGAGTGTGAAAGCTGGTTTAGCAAGTGGAGGCCAAAATTGAATGTAGACAAATGCAAGGCGATGTTTGTCTCCAAGAAGAGAAAGAGATCATTAGATTCTCTAACACTATATGGCAAAAAACTGGACTGGGTTGAAACTTATAAATATCTTGGTGTTGTTATTGACTCTAAACTTACCTGGACTCCCCATGCAACTTATGCGTTGAATAAGGCCAGGAGAGCCAAGTTTAGCTTGATTGCTCTGCTGGGCCGGAATAGTGCTCTAAACATTGATAATAAACTCCTACTCTATACGGTCATTGTTCGGACCATCTTGACGTATGGTATGCCCGTCTGGGCCACAATATGTAAGACTAGGTGGAAAGAACTGCAAACGTTCCAAAACGTTACCCTTAGGACTATTGCGCAAAAAGATCGGAGGATTGTTCGCAATTCCTCCATTTATAATGACTTCAACATGACTCATATTGGCAAATACGTTCAAGCGCTCATGGAATCCATGCTGCCCAATATAGAAAATCATAGCAACGAGCTAGTCTCGGGCATTTTAAATCATCCTATACATAGAAAGAGATATCGTGATCCAAGGCATATACTTGATATTAATTTTGAAGACATTGATAATGTCATATTTCCAGATTACTGGACTTCATAGGTCGTGTTTTATCTAATACTAGTGGTCTGCTTTTAGTCTAGACAGTCGTCAATCAAATTTTCCTCCACCAAGAGGAGGCAATTTTCTTTCATGCTTTGGATGACCATTGTGGGTACATCAGGCTTCTTTTCTAGTTCAGTGTATTTCCCTTGGAATATGATTATGAAGGGTGAGATTATGGAAGCTATGCTTCAAGTTCCACTCAAATACCAATACACTACACTGTTCGATTGTCGATTGTCGATTCACAATTCATCAGAATAGCCTGCCTACTCTGATCGAAGCTCTCCTGTATGCTGAAGAAGGCAGCTTGGCTGCCGAAATGTGCATCCATCGTCTAATTAAATATATATTCTTTTGGCATACTTGTTTAGAAACCCCCATAGACTAACATACTGTATATGAATGATGTGCAATTACAACAATATTACCTACATACGCATCGAATCAATAACCTCCTTTTTTTGAAGTCGGTTAAAAAACAGTCCATTTTAAATTTGAACGAAGTCAAGAAAGAAACAATAAGTCTTTTAAATTACAGTTCTTGGAATCATTTTTGATCAAAGATTGTTGTTCACGGATCATATTCATTACTTAATAAAAAAAAATTGTCAAAACTAAAATTTTTATTGTAAAAGTTGGGTAGAACTTTGACAATAAAACAACTTATAATGATTTTTAATGCTAAAGTTATCACAGTCATACAATATGGCTGCATTATTTGGAGTTCTACTTATCCTATATATTTGCGTCAGCTTCGTGTTGCGTATAATTCCTGTATTAGATCTATTTTTAATCTTAATTTCACTGACTCAATTACAGAATGTTGTATAAAAAATATAATTCATACTTTAGATTCTATTATTGCGATATCCCGTTTAATTGCTATATCTGATATTTTAAGAAATCATGATCATCCTTTTTATTGTATTATAAATTATTTTAACTCAAATTGTGCAGTACGTACTCCTCGGAGATTTCTTTTTGTATTTCCAAAGACAACCCATTTTAAACTTTGTAAATTTTATTTTAATACATATAAATTATGGAATAGCTTATCTTATGACTTAAGATCTCAATTCTTTAACTGTACTAATTTTAATCCATATATATATAAATCAGAGTCCGTTGGAACGTTTGCCCTTTTATAACTCAAAAAATACTCAACGAATCTCCATGAAATTTTCCTTGTACATATTTAGTGTCACTGTGCTCTATGTAGGGTACTTTTTATACCGTGTTTATATCAATTTTTTAAGTTATTCTTATTTTTCGTAAAGTTGAATTGTTTTCAAAGGACATCACTAGATGGCGATACACTCTTATGGAAAGGTTGAATAGAATTTTGTTTTTAAAGTATGTCAGTAGATGGCGAGGCAGACGATGCACTTTAATTTAGTTATATACTATTGTAACTTTAATTTGACATATTAATATTATTTTATTAAGTAATTTCGTTTATAGAAGTAAAATAACTATATTGTAACCAATGTCGCTGATTGCACTGCCTTACACGTTGGGTGCCATTGTAACCTTTTGACCCCACTAAGCCCAATAACAATCATCGACAAAGGTTGATTTCTTTAAAAAAAAAAAAAAAAAAAAGGAGGCAGTTTGTGTCTTATGTATTCAAATAAGTTAGGCAAATTTGAGAATCAAATAAATATATTTTTATTCAAAGATAAATAAACATACCAATGAGACACAAAGAATAACATCAACCTTAAATTTATGAAAGAAGTGATAGCTATTAACACCAAAGAAGAAAGTTAATTCTAAAATCCCCAATTACTTAAATCTAACGTAAGATAACATGCAATATTCAATAAATGAAAAATACGATAAATGTATCGCCAAAGTTCTACTTCTTTCAACTACTCTGAGAATAAAAAGATCTTATAAGGCTCAGTTTTAATATAGCTCACTTAAATTATTCTTTGATCACACACACGTCATGACTATTTATGAATCTTATTAATCACTTAATAATCAATGCGTTTCACTTTACTTACAGTTATGTAGTATCAAAATGTCTGCAGATCTGTAATCACATATAATCCACCTTTAGGCACTTAGCACATTTTATATTAAGAGGCCATTTTATTTCACTAATCACACAACATCTTGAAGCACAAAAACACACTCTAGAATATCTGGATCAATTAGTAAGTGAGTCCACTGGATGGCTCAGACTGTCCTCACTAACGAGGGAACCCCAGATAGCCTTTTTTTGCGCGCAAGCACTCCGTGGAAGCGCCCCGGAAGTGCGCAGATTTCTAAAAACATGGCGGAAAGAGGGGAAGCAAACTTGTTAGCGGCGATCGACAAAGAATTGCAGTTAGGTTGGTTCGTTTATTAGAATTTTTGGCGTCGACCACTAAGGTCATTTTGCGCCTTTTGCATAAGTTATATCTGTACGCAGCCCGGAACAAACACAAACATCCATACCCACGGCGGGATTCAAACCCACGACCAGGCGGACTCGAGAACTAGAAAGCCTACGCCCTAACCCTCTCGCCCACCTGGCCAGCGAATTGCAGTTAGAGCACTGTTATTAAGCATAAAACCTTAATTTTGCTGAACAATTTTCGTCTCGAAATAATTTATAAGATGAGGTAGGCATCCATGAATACTATTTTTATTTAAAATTATAAAGCACCGGGATACATACCCCCTCACCAACGCAACGTATTACTCGACGTTGCACATGAAGCCAGCCCCGTGTTTGATTGCCGAATTATTTAATAAAATGAAATAATAAATTAAGGAAATGGTTATTAATTACTCTAGACATTTTTTACTGGAAGGAAATTAGCTAATTGTAATCATCTATTTTAAAAACTAAGTTTGTTAAGAAATTTGAGAAGCCATTCAATTGCCATCTGCTGCTGTCTGAATTGGATTCGTGCTTATTGCTGTGAGTAGTGGAAGAAAGAAGTTCCGTTAAGCGCATTAATACACCGCTTTAACAATGGAGTCCTTGTATGAATATGTGTGCTCAAATTTTTTCGTTTTCGTGGATTATTTTGAAAGAAACAAAAATCCGCACGCTCTTATTTTGCAAGCATCTATTGTAGCTTCAATTGAGTAACATATTTCAATTTGGTGGAAATCTGTGACATACATGTTCGAGGGATTCCCTTGTAAGTTCAACAGACGATTTAAAATGCGGAGTTGTCTTCTTCTCACAATGATGATAGGCACTTGAGCACGCTGATTTCTTAATCGATATCTTCTCTTCAGTCATGCATAAATTTTTATTGGACACCTTTGTCCATCCATTAATTGCGATGAGCCTAAACACAACTTAATATGGAAAGAAGAGGCTACCAGACAGAATAACATGCTGCCGGCAATTCGCAGCAGCCCTACTTGTCGTTGACACCCCCCCCCTCCATAAAGTCAAGAGCGGAGCGCACCTAGCCTCCCTCCTACTATCAACTCAGCAGAACTCATTTGGACTCCTTAACTGTCCCACTATTAACATATTAGTGATCAGGATCTCGGAAGAAGAGGCCACCACGTCGGTTCGACATGCTGTGGGAGTTTCACTGCAGCCACACGCCAGAGACCGTTAAGAATAGAGACTTGGCATTTCCTCTTTTCCTATACTAAATTATGTAATGAGTTTGCAGCGTGTCACCCTCTGGTTAATCGCACCTACACTTCAGGGAAAATTGATGATTTACGTCACTACGGACATGGGACAATTAGTGATTTACGTAACATCCACCAAGGGACAGTTGATTTACTTAACAACTCCCAAGTTTCGGCGCCATTAAATGACGTCAACTAAGTAACAAAGCCGACCTTGCCTGTTGCCTCCGAGATTAGAGGCAACGCCTCTAATCTCGGAGGCAACACCTAGGCAGGCTTTGCTGCTTAGTTTAAAATTTATATTTGTTTTTTCAATTTAAATAAGATCCTAATTTTTATTATTATTATTTTTTTTATTTTTTAATTTTTACTATTTTACTATAAATCCTTTAATTATTTAACAAAATTAGATACAACACAATGTTCTGATGATTAAAAATATATTTATTTTCCTTGCTTATAAAAGCAAGATTTACCAAAAATGTTACGTTACATAAAATAAATACTTATAAACTCTAATTATACATTACTTTATAAAATATTTATATAATACATAATATTATACCTTTTTTAAAAAAATGAAAATAAAGAAAACATGATTACAATAAGTTACGATTAATAATTTAAAACAAAATTTCATAATAAGAAGCTTTTATAATATTTTGTATTACATCTTGGAAATATCACCTTAAAATCAATTTTCTTGTTAACAAGTATACAACTAAATGAACCATCATTTTCATCAAATATTTTGGCATTCTCAATATATAAAACAATGAAAAACATTAAATTTTAACTGAAAATGTATATTAAAAAAGTATATATTTTCACGCGGAGAACGGCTTTCACATCATCATGGCATCTTTAATAACATCACATTTAGAAGTGACAAAACATCAGACATTTAAAAATAAGTTTGTTTAACTGTCGTATTTGCTACAATTGCTGTAATGCTTAAAAAATTATTTTGCAATCCACTATGATTTGTAAAAAAGTGCACCTCTTTAAAAGTGTCTCAAAGTGATGGTAATTTAAAGACAGAACTCAGAATTAAGGAATCAGACACTTTAAAAATTTATCAGTGACCCTCAGAAAAGCTAAACGTTAATTTAATTGCTAAAATTGTTAAATCTTTATAATTACCTTTAAATTAATCATCGCACTCATATGTTCATTAAAAGTCGAAATAATTTTTAAGATAAGTTAGATCCTTCGTTAACATTTCATTAAAATAAGAATTTAGTTAATATTGATATTGTTCGAATGCACATTTTCTATAATGATGTGAACGATTATTGCCGAACTTCAGCCATTGAGTCCCTGAAGGTTTGAAGCCAGAGATCGTTAAAGAAAGCTATTTTTTTCTTTAACGGTCTCTGCACGAAGCCCGTTACATGAAAACTCAAATTTTTCTCCTTTAAGTCTCGTCTCGTAATCAACGCGACGAGGAAAAATGAAACCGAACTTTCAAACAGCACCGTCTAGTTAATCACACCAACAGTCACATTTACGAAAATTACTTTACTCGAAAACTCATTACAGGAAGTAGCTCGAAATGCCTAGTCTCTTTCTTTAACGGTCTCTGCCTCACGCACTTGAACTGACCTATTTAAAATAGTAACTCCTTTTGATTAAAAAGTAGAAAAATTAAATAAATCCTAAAAAACAATTGATAATGAAAGTCACCCAATGTGGAGAAATGCAATAATGAAGTGGACGGAAACACAGATGAATCGAAGGCCTTGTGGAGCGTATTATGTAGATCTGGATGAAGCAGACGAAAAACAGGTGAAAAGAAGAAACACAGGAAGGTCTTGGTGAAGGTCTAGGGAGAATGTTACAAGGATAGCACAGGAAGAAACACAAGAACAGGAGAAGAAGAACTATGATGAATGTCCGATGATCAGGAACGTTGATATCAATCCGGTTTTTTCCTAATTTGTAATGCGCATGCTCAAGCCATCTGGTGAGAGAGACGTGCAAAACTGGTTGGCAATAGCAGCATTAGATCGGCCTAGGCTATGCACGAATATTTCTATTAAATCCAAATCTGCCAACTCACCCGGATTCACCGGGTGTCACCCGGATTTTGACAATCTCACCCGGTCACCCAGCGGATCGTAAAAATCTCCCGGCGAATAGTGCTCTCTTAAAAGAACCCCTAAAATTTTACTTTCTCTCCCCTGATGCACCAGCAACTTCGTCAACAATTTTTTTTTTGGAACACTATCTAGTCTTCTTGCAGTTAAATTTGCTTATCCAGAAAGAGAAGTACCATGCTGCAAGTGTAAGTATTACTTAGTAAGTATGAATAATATTTATAAGAGAAAAGAACGAGACACAGAAACCCTGGAATACAATAGATAATATAATATATAATATTAGAAATGAAAAAATAAATACAATACTAATTAAAAATTAACAAAATAATTAATAAAAACGATTACAATCAAAGTAAGACTAGAAATATAAAAACAAAATAAAAAGCTGACGTTTCGGATAGAGACTATCCTTTATCCTTTATGACTGTTCTTACGTTCTGTCATATCTTTTACTTCTATGTTCATTTCTTGTCCATTTTTATACTTTTCTTCATAGTCTCTCTGTATACCTTTATTTTTTGTGACCTTTATTTTTAGTGGTGACGTTGCAGGCAAAATTGACGTCACTGAAAGCGCGCTCGCAAGTCGAACAACGCACCCCAGGTCGACCTCGCAAGGCGAGCACAATGGCGGCGGAGTGGAACGCCCGTTCGTACTTTCCTTTTCAGCACGGGCGAGAACGGAGCACGTAGCAACTCGCACGACGTCCCTCTCGCTGTCCTCGGGAATTTTCTCCGGCGTAGTGCACCGTTCTACTGCTTCGGAGAGAAACGAATCATTAGCAACATTAAATATGGACGCGCTCGACAAGGTCCCGTCGCTGACGTTTTCGCTGGCCGCTTCTCGTTCACCAGCTCCCTTGCGAACGTCTCTGCCACGTTGGCGAATTTCCGACACGGGAAGCCTATCGGGTGACCAACAACTTAGGAGCCTCTTTTCTGGCGACCTTTCTGTTTCAAAGCCCGTCCATAGCCTAATAATAACGAAAAAAAAAAATGTTTTCAATAAATCAACTGATATATGCAATCTAAAATTTTATTTTTATCAAGTTACTGCGTTTTTACTAATTTTTGAAAATTACACCATATAGCAGGGGCGTAAGTTACGCCGCGTAACCAAGGGGAAGGGGAGGGGCGGCGGTTATAAGAAAAGCACAAATAATAAAGATTCATCACAAAATTATTACCTTAATTTTCTTTTTTTATTATTATGTAGGGGTTCTTCTAATTTTCTCTTCAGAACTCGTCTACCTGTCTCCATTAGCTTCGGTGGATTAGGGATTTGGAAAATTGTTGGAATAGCATTCCAAATTAATTTATTTCGTTCATTTTTATTCATAAACATGCACGGCTCAAAATGATTTGCACATAATCTGCAATTATTATATAAATAGTCCGAAGTTTTTCCGATCAAATCCTGCCGTCGGGAATTTATTACCCATCGCTTACATCTACATATAATGAGGATGAAAAGTTATTTAAACTTTTATTTAATATATAAAAGTATTTAATATATATAATATAAATAAATTATAATATTAATTTAATAAATAAATAATTAAATAATATAATATATAAATAAACAAAAAAATATTTAAAATTAATATAAAATACCTTTCTTGTTCCTTTGGGAATCTGAAAAAAGATAGATTCCTCGATGTTCCTTGATTATTTTTACAGTTAATTGCGGAGCAATGTGCCGAATGTTTCATTTGCTTATATCAAAAGTTTAATGAAACGCTAAATAATTCTTGTTGAAACTTGAAAAGAAATGAAACTCCTCATAGAAATTATGTAAATTTCAATAATTGACACAAATGAATAAAGACAGCGGCTACTATAATAATAACACGTGGATTTTTTCTTAGGCTATGCTATGACAATACCCTTTAAACTGGCTATAAAGAGCCTACTGGCCGCTAGGGATTTTCGCGCGTGCGCAGTACAAAAAGGGTCACACATGAAAACGAGACTTTGCAGACTTGTTATTATTAGGCTATGGCCCGTCTCTCTCTCCACACATTTCATCCCTCGCGCCATCAGTTTCTCAACGCGCTTCCGCTTGCGCCGACGACGCCGTTTCCGTTTTTCCTTCCTTAATATCGCGCTCCTGCCCGGAGCCTCGTTGGGAAAACGCCCGATCGTCTCGAGAGATGGCGCCTTACGAACTCCAACATTACTTCCGAGCAGACGACGTCGACTGCTCGAAGTATTGGAGCCCGTACATGTCGCAATCCTTTGTGACACCAGGCATTACGAATAAATTTTATTCTTGCTCTTTTTTTGCTCATTCATAACGTGGAACTTCCTTACTTGGACGAGAATAAACGAATCTGTTTGGAACGTAATCTGGATGGTTTTCTTCATGATGAGGCCGCCCCACAGAAGTAATTTAAAAAAATACTAGAAGCGAACCCAGCCGATTGTATAATTGGGAAATAACCCATTGTTAGATAACCCATTGTTGGATTTTTTCTTTGTTGTGACAAAGTCCACCGTCGCAGACTTTATATAAATGATTTTCGATTTACGATTGTCCTCTTAACGTAGAATATTTACACACAATCAACAGTGCTTTCCTGTCTGAAAGTGGTCACTGCCGTGGCCTACGTAATATAATAGAGGCCTAGTCATCGGCCTCAAAACCTTCACTAGCTGCAATTTCAAATTTTCGTCGCTAGAGGTCGCAATTTGGGTGTAAAAGTTTGTAATAGTATTCATATTCATATTAAGAAAGGGCGCATTTTTTTAAAAAGAGGTAAAGTATCGTTCTGTTCCACGTTGTAAATCACATTCAAGAAAAAATAAGTCGTTTCACCAATTTCTTTCAGACCCAGAATTAAAGAAAGCTTGGTTGAAAGTGATTATCAGAAAAGGTATTTTAAAAAAAATACCTCTATTAGAGAGTGAACAGAAAAAATTAAAAAAGCATCACTGGTAGATATTTTTTCTTTAATAAATGCCTGTTTAAAAATGTAAACAATATAACATTCCGAATTTTTATTTTATAAATGTTGTGTTTACTGCAGCCACAGTTTCCTGCAAACACAGTTCAAATTGCAGCAATTGGTGTGATTACATGATACTTGGTGCAAATTTCAGAAAAAACTATTGTTTGCCAAGATTGCCTTAATTTGCTGCGTAGTCCAGAATCACAGTCACCAACTTCCAGTATTATAAAAGCAGTGGATAGAGGAGAATTAAGCCATCTACATTTATTTTTAGGTATCCAAAACTTACATTTATGAGCGTTCTTATGGCATTGGACAGCATATTGGTCAAAGCTGCAGTCCCCCACCCCGAAATTGGCCACCATATTAACTAAATCTGTTATATGGGGGACTGGAGGCAGCAGGATTGGGCCAGCCCCCTTTAGCCCCTCCTACAAAAAAGTTCTGGCAGCCCCTCCTTCAGCTCCTCCTCTTTCCTGCTATTGAAAGTCATTGTTTCCTACGCATGCTGTAGCTCATTATTCCAGTGTCCAAAATGCAAAAACAATTCCAGTATTGAACAAAAAGAAAACTGTGATGAAATAATTCTGAAAACATTTTTAAGACCATACATATACAGGGTGAATACAAAAGTCCGAACTCCGCTTTTATTTTTTGAACCGAAGCAGATATGTCAATTTTGATGAATCCAATGAATAGGAAGTTGTGGGTGGAATCCAAATGCAAACTTGTTCAGCATAAAAAAACAAACAAAACAAAAAAAATCACCCAAATCGGACCAACCAATCACCCACAATCACGTGGTGAACTGTTTGTAGCTTACAAACAGTCACACTGCACAAGGAAAACTGAATGTTGATATTTCCACCATGTAAAGCATGCAAATCAAAAAATTAACATAAATTACCATACTCACATTCACTTTCATGCGGAAAAGCAAATAAAAGGCATGTTTCAGCACACTGGAGAATCAATGTGTGGTGTGGATGGTACAATGACACTGTGGTTGGACCGTATTTCACCAAGTGATTGTGGGTGATTGGTTGGTCCGATTTGGATGATTTTTTTTGTTTTGTTTTTTTTTTATGCTGAACAAGTTTGCAATTGGGTTTTTTTCTCTATCCCTTACGGTTTTTGAGATCAATTTTGAATGTGTTCTAATTTGCATATTTGGGATGATGAAAAATGCACCATGGGATAGGCCACCCACAACTTCCTATTCGTTGGATTCATCAAAATTGACATATCTGTTTCGGTTCAAAAAATAAACGGGGGGGGGGGGGTTCAGGCTTTTGTATTCACCCTGTATAAAGTGGCAGCTGGAATATCGGATAGAAATGTGAAAATGAAATCACTCCATTTCCGATGTAAACCTATGTTCAGAAAAATTTTTAAATTATGATTTTACTCAATAAAACAAACTTTTTCAATTTTAATAAAACAAACCCGCTTTAGATCTTTAGTCTTTGCTTAGGTAAGTTTTGATGCTTTTAAATAAATTTATGTTGAAATTTGAGTGTATAATGCTAAATTTAGTAAATTAGGAAATACATTTTATTCTTAAAAAGCCAATTTCTTACTTAATGCTTACTGTTCATAATGCATTTTTACACCTAAATCGCGACGTCTGGTGATAAAAATTTGAAAATGCAGCTAGTGACTCTAATGCATTGCAGCGCTGGCTGATGACTAGGCCTCTATATATTACATAGGCCACTTCACTGCATACCCTCATATGTTGACTCGGTCTCCATGCCTTTCCATCTTCAGTTGTACGTCTCAGTGCTAAGATCCATCGATTCCGTCTATGTGAATAATATTTTCGCGAAGGAAATCGAAAAAATTTCACGTTGCTCCCAATTTTATACCTATTAGTGCACCCATATGCGCAACAGCTAATGCCCATGATTTGTGCAAACTATAGGAAATAATGTAAAAGCACAGATTACTTATTACACAGATGCGACAATCAATTGTTAAGAGTGGAAACTGGATAGGTCATTGTTTTAACGTCATCGATTGTAGCAATGGCCCTGACTTTCGCTGGGTGCGCTACAATCGATGACTATAGAGCTTTTACAGCACGTGACCGCGTACGGCATTCTGGGTTTAGGTTGCTTAGCAACCCAGGACGCAGAACTAGGTCATCTTGCATCTTGGATAACAAGCACGCTTCGCACACGATAGTCGCTATGGCAAGATCGGCATATTACACGTATCTCCCAATCCACGCACAACTGAGATATGAACAAAAATTGCTGATATTAATAGTATTGATCCTTATACTCTATTAAATCAGGAGTTTGCTTTAGAGGAAAGCAGTTTGCCTTCGTTGGATCTCATCGAAATTTCAAGCTACGTCATCCACAAGCACAGCTGGATCACACGCAAAGAAACGAGGGCCTATAAATGACTCGATGCATACAATAATTTTTTGTGTGACTAGTTCCTCGAAGTCGGCTACAAACAAATTAACGTTAATACACTCGTTTATAGCAAATATGTAATAAATGACACCGAAAGTAAAATTTCAGGAAAAAAGTTCAGCGTAGCATCCCCTAATTTTCTCGGCTGAAGTCGATCAGCTCCGTCGCGTTTATGCTCTGAATTTATTATCGTAACATATCTAATTAATATGTAAATGATTTATCATGTTATGGAAATTATATTTTAAGAAATATGTGCAAGAAAAAAAATCACGAAAGTTCCGTGGCGATGAACTTCAGCTAACAGGCGACCATTGGTCATTCATGTCGGCTTGGCCGCCCATCATTTAACGTACACAGTCATGGAACTTTCGTATTTTTTCCTACACAAATTTCTTAAAATATAATTTCCACAATACGATAAATCATTTACATATTAATTAGATATGTTACGATAATAAATTCAGAGCGTAAACGTGACGAGGCTGATCGATGTCAGCCGAGAAAATTGGGGGACGCTAATCTGAACTTTATCAATTTCTGATACAGCAGACTCCTTTGGAAAAATTACGACGAACAGCATTTATTTAAATAAACAAGCGTCTTCTTTATGCAGTATCCAGATTAATCTCATTCTAAGAAATGATCGGAGCAGACACGCTAGTATTTTATACAGTCGCAGTCTTGAGGTGCTAACTCTTTTAATCGCGGCGAGCCAAGCTCTTCTCTCCGTTCTTTCGAAGGTTAGCTTATCTTGGTGTCTCTGAACTACAGGTATTCTATAAAAAAGACTTTAATCTATCTCTAGTTCGCTGATTAGAACACCCTAAGATGTAGCAAAAAGACATTGTATAATGATTTCCAGACCGTGTGCGAGTAGCGAACTGATAGCAAAGAAAGGGAGTACCTATTTGCTTGTTATCCAATATGGCGGCATAAGCTTTCTTCATGTCGATGACATCACAATGACGACACGATGACGCGTAGTGAAAAAGTTCTATATTAAATTATCGTATTTAATAAAAACCATGAGTCATGCAGTTTCAACCACATAAAAAATATAACACATTTTTTCAGAAATTTACTTATAGAATTTTTTATTAGAAATCTAAATACATGTCAGAACGAATGTTTCAAACAGCGCACCCAGTGAAAGTCAGGGGCATTGCTACAATCGATGAGGTCAAAACAATGAGCCATCCAGTTTCCATTACTAACAATTGAATGTCGCATCTGTGTAATAAGTAATCTGTGGTAAAAGTTTATCGTGTTTTGAAATGAACGAAACGTGTAAACAATGTGTTGCCAACCAGTCTTTTCAGGTTTTGACACAATGCGCGCTTCAGTCAAATAGGAAAAAAACGAATTTTAATAGGAATTGAAACAATGTAACACATAACCCAGACAATAACACTTCACTTGCTCTCAACAATCCAATACCCTACCCTGTTCACAATAATCAAACACACATTGTTTTGATTTTATTGTTTTCATTATTATGTTTTCATTATATTTTAACGGAAATTACATTCAAAAAATTTTTATAAACTGAAGATGGGATAAAATATCCCGAAAACGTTTTTTTATTGTTTCAATTCCTATTAAAATTGATATCAACGTTCCTGATCATCGGACTTTCATCATAGTTCTTCTTTTCCTGTTATTGTGCTTTTCCTGTGCTATTCTTGTAACGTTCTCCCTAAACCTTCACCAAGACCTTCCTGTGTTTCTTCTTTTCACCTGTGTTTCGTCTGCTTCATCCAGATCTACATAATACGCTCCAGAAGACCTTCCCGAAAATGGTGGGGAAACTGTTCGGGAAACTAAGGAGATGTCTGATAGTACTGGAAGGAATGGTAAATCCTCAACAGCCTCCTGTGCAGCCACGGATATGCCCTGTCTGTGTTTCCGTCCACTTCATAAATTACATTTCTCCACATTGGGTGACTTTCATTATCAATTGGTTTTAAGATTTATTTAATTTTTCTATTTTTTAATCAAAAGGAGTTACTATTTTAAATTAATTATTCAATGTATGCAATTATTCCAATGACCAAGTTTCTCCCAAAAATGGTTTTACAACACAACACGTGAAACGTCACAATATAATGATTTAACAGACCATAGCTTAAATTTCAGCATTATAATGCAAAATTTCATCATGCAAAACAATGACGTATATTAAAGATAGATCCGGAAACCTGCCAGCATACTTGAAGTGGGAAGGTCTGCCTTCAAGAAATTTAATGGAGACTGTTTCTCATTTTCCTGCATTTCGTTCATACTTTGTTAATCATAGTTCAATTTTTAACATAACAAACAATCGTTAAAAAAATTACTCAACGCATCTTTTCCACCCGGGCGAAGCCGGGTAATATTGCTAGTTGTATAATACATTGTTGTCATTTTGCACATAAATTGAAAAAGTATATCCTGGATAACTTCGGCTGCATTATGCTGTGGACGTAAGCGGCTGAGCGTGGTGCAGAGCGGTGAGAAAAGGACTGCACGGTGGAACGGTAAAGCCCAAGAAGCTATCAAGGCAAAGAAGGAAGACTGTTTGCTATGGCTTGCAAATAAGTCACCTTCAAGTCGAGTGCGGTACACTGAGGCACGAAAAAAAGCAGCAAAGAAACTGGAGGGAGAGAAGTATTGCTTTCGGCAAACAAGGTAATTCTGGTAGACCGTGCGCCACTTCCGTGGAAAGAAGTCTCTTTCATCACTAACTATTAAGAGTTCAGATGGTAGGCTTCTGTAAACGGAGGAGGGTGTATTGCATTGGTGGAAGGAAAACTTTGCATCTCTTCTTAATCCGGTGACAGCAACAATTGAGGCACATGAGGTGCACCTTGGAGCGGAGAATAGTCATGGTAGTATCACCGAAGCAAAAGTCAGATGGGCAATTGAGTCCCTGAAAACTGGCAAAGCTGCAGGTGATGATAAAATCCAGTCTGAGATGTTAAAGGCCTTAAACCAGAATGGTATCCTATGGCTCACTCGGGTGTGTCAGATAGCTTGGATCGAATTAGATCAGATAGCTCAATCGAATTACCTTTTCCGGGAAGTAGTTGGCTCTTTTTAGGTCTTCTTGGAAGTCATCGAGGTCATACGTAATATCCACATTACGAATCACGTGTTTCAAGACCTTCTCCAACTTCAATTGATGATGCTGAATTTTTAAGATATTATCACACATAATTCCAGAGACTAACCTGTTGTGGGTTTCTTCGTCTTCACATTTAACTCTGACAGTTTCAGCTCTGCCCGTATTAACAGTGACCTTTTCCACTGGAACATGCCTCTCAAGCTCAGATAGAATCGTCTTAAACGGGACGCCATGAGTCCGCACGATAATCGGCAGAACATACCTCTTCGTGATCCTATGGTCTTCATTAGCTGAGCGATTCTGTCCATTTTTCAGATTCCTCATTCTAGACACGCTGACGACTTCTTCGTTTACTCTGGAGACGGTCTTTAGGTTATCGATCCTCGTGCCTTTTCTGAATTTTTTATTAGTGACCCTAATCCAGGGACTGTCATCCACTTCTTCATCGGTTCCGTCAGAGTGACTTCTCTTACAGCCACCGTTTGTCGAACAGTCACTATTTTCTATTATATCCATAGACTCCACACTATTAGAAGAGGAAATAGTTTTTAAAACATTACTTACCTTGCTGTTATCAACCGGTTTGTGTTCCTTGGATTTTCCTGCCTTCGAGGTCCCGGAGCATTTCCCAAAGGCTTCCTTCAGTTCGCTTATCTTGTCAACTCTACGAGAGTCCTTAATTTCCTTGTTGATACCTTCGAACTTCTTCTCAAACCTTTTGTGTAGGGATTCGACTATTTCCTCTAGTGCACTATACTTAGCGTTTATTTCATCCCGGAGGGCTTCTAACATTTCGTTGAACACTAGGTCAAATGCAGCAAACCTATAATCCAAGCAGGCATCCCGGTAGGCCTTTCCGCAGGACACAGGTTTACCATCCGTCACTAGCAAATGCTCTTTAGCCGACTTCAACGTGGTTAATTTGGACGAAGCCATCATATATAAATGTATAGAACCAGGGGGGGGGGGAGAGTAACCTCGCAGCTAGCCGTCCTAAGAAGGATGCACCTAGCTTTAAAAAAAAGAACAAGTCAGGTTTGCGAGAAAGTTAATTCTACGCCAGGGACACACTCGTGAATGATTAGAATAAAAATAGATGACATGAAAAAAAATGTCCTTAGTTAGGTTTGCGAGGAAATTAATCCCAACGCCAGGGACCCAGAAGGATAATGAGCGTCTTGATGTACTGGTTTACGGGAATATTAATTCCAGGGACCAGCACATAAGACGTAACAGAAGGTGAATATCGCCCTGAAAAGGGCGCACCGTGAAATGAGAATAATGAAATGATACCTGAAAAGAGAGTAGAGTTCTACCTTGAAGAGCTAGTCCGTTTTGATCGTCTTGATCGTCCTCAGCCTGAGACCTCCATGTAACCTCGACACGATGATCCTAATCCTTAGAATGACTATACATCGACAATCGACAATCGAACAGTGTAGTGAAAAAGAAAGACGCGAGTGGTCCAGGAGCCAAGCTCACTTTGCACGCTCGCCCAAAAAGTAAACCAGAGGAAGTACACTGAACTGGGAGAGAAGTCTGATGAACCTCTTTAGTCCTCCAGAGAATGAGTCCCGAGAAGGGACGAGTGAGATTGTGGATTGACGAATAGAGTCTCCAAAAATCAGCAGGTCTAGAAGATTCAATAGTTGGGGAAGACGGCCTTGTTAACGTCATCCAGGACATGGCGGGGTCTTCGAAACCTGAGGGGACCCTTAACAGCGAGTGGGTGGTCCAGGATACCAGAAACCAGGGTGTTTTCATGATTCTCCATCTTGGGTAGCATGTTCTTCATAAGAGTCTGGACAAAGGTGCCTATGTGGATCATCCCCAGATCCTCATAGATAGAGTGGTTGTTGGCAACTCTTCTGTCAAGTTGGGCAATGGACCGGAGAGCAACATTTTGGAAGGTCTGGAGATCCTTCCACCTAGATTTGCAAATAGAAGCCCAAGCAGGCATTTCATGAAGTAAGATAGTACGAATCACAACCTTGTATATTAAGAGTTTGTTATCCACACCAAGAGCGCTGTTTCGCCCCAGAAGTGCAATCAAACTAAACCTCACTTTCTTTGCTTTGTTGAGCGCGTATTGGACTTGGTCGTTCCAATTTAGTTTGGAGTCGATCATGACTCCAAGATATTTGTAGCTTTTTACCCACTCAAGTTTCTTGCCAAATAAGAAGAGAGGCTTTGGAGGGTTTTTGCATTTGCGAGTGATAAACATGACCTTGCACTTTTTGACATTCAGCTTTAATCGCCACTTTGTGAACCAGCTCTCGCACTGATGTAAAGCTTTTTGTAGTCGAGTGATGACATGTGCTGGGTTTCGTGCCCAGATCATGATGGACCCGTCGTCAGCAAATAAGTAAAGATTACACTTTGTAAACTTGGGAAAGTCATGGATAAAGCAGTTGAATAATGCTGGCCCCAAGACAGAGCCTTGGGGTACACCAGCATTAACATCGCAGGGTTCAGACAAGCAGTCCCCAACCTTAACACGAAAAGTCCTCTTTGACAGGAAGGAGCGAACCAGAGCAATTAGATCGTCAGGGAACCCGTAGGTAATCATTTTGTAAATGAGCCCATCATGCCAGACTTGATCAAAGGCCTTTTGGACATCGAGGAAAATGAGGCCACCAAACATAGAGAGGTTGAGAGGACCGTTTAAATCAGCAACGAGCCTCCATAACTGAAGCTGACAAGAGTGGCCTGGACGGAAGCCAAATCGCTCACTACGAATGAGGTTGTTTGCCTCGCAGTAGTCGTTGAACCTCTTGAGTATAGTGCGCTCAAAGACCTTGGAAAGCATGGGCAACAAGCTAATGGGCCTATAACTTGTGGGAAGAGCAGGATCCAGTCAAGGTTTAGGAATGGTGATGATGACTGAGTCCTTCTAGGCACTAGGGAAATGGCCGCTAAGCCAGCAGTCATTCATGACCTTGGTGATGATGCAGATAACACTGGGAGGCAAATTCTTGAGAGCACTGTTGGTAATGGTGTCGATGCCGGCTGCCTTTTTGCTTTTGAGGCGCTTTATGATGTCCCATAACTCAGAGGTGCCAATGACATCAGGAGAGCCAAGAGCGTGGTGTGTGTGGTCATACCTATCACACACGTCTTTGACTTCACGAGTAATATTGACCAGATCATCCTCTTTGTGCGTAGAGAATTGGCTCTTCAGTGAATCGGCGATAATTTGTGCTTTGTCCTGGTCATTGCTAACGAAATCGCCACCCTCTGTAAGCAAAGGAGGAAGAACAATAGACCTTTTGCTTTTAAGGGCCCTGACCATACTCCAGAGAGAGTTATCCTGGACGGACAGACTTTTAACTTTGTCATTCCATCTTTGATTCCTTAAATCCTTAATCTGATCACTTACCTTGCGGGATAGCCTGTTGTACTTCGTACTTAATCTGGTACGCTGCCAAAGTCTTCTGAAGTGGTTTTTTTCGTGGATGAGTTGCCTGATGGAGGGAGGAAGTTCCAGGTGGTCTGGCCGCTTGCAATCCACCGGAGTAGCACTAGCATTTGTAGCCATCTTGATGGAGTGAGTGACCTTTTTGATATTTTCGTCAATGTCACTGCTGGTGACGGGATCCTGATAGGGAATGTTACTGTCGTTCATAAGTTCTCTAAAAAATTTCCAGTCCTGCTTATAACGAAGATTTATTTTCAGGTCGATATTTATCCCCTCAAAATTTAGTGCAACTGGTAGGTGATCAGATGATAAGGCATTTACTGTAAAAATATTGTAGGGTTTGAAAAACCCCTTGAGAACAGAAATGTCGAGCACGTCACTAGCGGGTGAGTGATCACAGTAGTATGTATCTTCAAGAGGGCCAATAACCGAAGTGTCGATCTGATCTACCATGTACCTATAAAATACCAAACTACTTTGATTAGTGCATCTGGAGTTCCAGTGTGGGTGTTTCGCATTCAAATCACCCGCTATAACGACTGGAGTGGGCCCAGACAGTAGTTCATCTAAGTCCTGAGGGTCTAACTTGTGCCTGGGTGGATTGTATAGGGAAGTAAACTTCACCTCTCCAACATCAGCATCTTTGATGACAATGGAAACTGCTTCCATATTGACAAGGTTAGGTGTGACAATCTTAGTGTGATTAATACCTTTTTTGACAACAATAGCTACCCCACCATAAGCTGGATCTGAAGCTTTTTTAGGGGGCCTATCTTTCCGGTAAACATAGTACCCTGGTAGATTGAAAGCCTTACTCTGTTTGAGATGGGTTTTGCACAGGAAGGCAACATCGATGTTCCAGCTTGTGAGGAAATCGTAGAACTCATGACACTTGCGAGGGATGCCCCTCGCATTCCATATAGTGCAACGTAGCTTACCTTGATTTATAACTTTGTAGGGCTGTCTATCCATGATTATTTTCTTGTCTCAGTTTGAGTGGTCTTCGGCAACGCTTTGCCACTATCCTTTAACATATTCATTAGGTTACCCAGATACCTTTGAATTTTAATCAATTCGTCGTGGTCAGCGACTCCCTTACCAATAGAAGCAGAAGCAACTGATGCGAAAGATCTTCCCTCAGTTACTTTGGAAATTTTATTCCTTTTAATTTGTGGGTATTCGGAACATTTACTATAACTCGATGTGTGCTGGCCTTCACATCGAATACACTTAGCAGGGTCTTTACCTTTTATATTTGTGCAGTCCCGTGACTGGTGGTCGCCCGCGCACTTGTTGCAACGCGGTGACTCTGTGCAGCCCTGGGACACGTGCCCAAAACGTAAACAATTGTAACATTGTAAGGGCTTCTTGTTGCCCCTAAACAATTCAACCGTTACAGCAAGTGGACCCACGCGCTTTAAATTTAGGAAAGATTTATTATGCTCAGTGTTTTGTAAGAGGACTAGGACCATTAGCATCTCAACTGCACCATTTGCTTTTTTAAGTCTAACTGACTTATCGGGGAAGTAGTTAGCGTTTCTAAGATCTGCGCAAAAATCTTCCATGTCATAGGTCGTGGTCATTACGGACAACGTATTTTAATATCTTCTCAGACTTGAGCTGATGATGCTGGATTTTAAGCACGCCATTCGCTTTGATTCCTGACACGAGGGTTTTGTGTGTGTCCTCGTCGTGGCATTTTATCTTGATAGTGTCTGAGCGTCCGGTATGTGCAGTAATCTTGTCTAACGTTACGTGATTTTTTATCTCATTTAGCACTTCCTTAATCGGTTTCCCGTGATGTCTAACGATAATAGGAGGAATATAAATAGCTCTTTTTTCACTTACCTTAATCTGGGAACTTTCCGTCCTCGTCCCCCTTCTGGGTTTTTTGTTACGAACAACTGGCCAGGCACTGTCTTCCAATTCCCCATCACTTCCGTCGGAATGGCTTCTTTTGTTGCCACCGTTTGCCGAACAGTCATGTTCATCACTTGTTTCCATGGACTCCAGTCCATGCACTTTTTTATCAATGGAGATAGATTGAAAATTTTCTCTTACCTTATTTTCTTCCTTGGAGTTTCCCGCCTTTGGAGTCCCGGAACATTTTTCAAAGGCTATTCTAAGATCATTTATCTTATTGATAACGTCTGCTCGAGAGTTTTGAATTTCCGTGTTGATTCCATTGAATTTCTCGTCAAAACTTGTCCGTAAGGAGTCGACCTTCGCCTCCAGTGCATTGTACTTGGTGTTTATGTCATTTCTGAGAGATTCCAGCATTTCATTAAATACTAGGTCAAATGCAGCAAACCTAGGATCTAAACAAGCATCCCTGTAGGCCCTTTCGCAGGACACACTTTTACCGTCAGGCGCCAGCAAAGACACCGTTGCCGACTTCAGCGTTGATACTTTGGACGACGCCATCGTATTCTTAAAATATAGTTGTGTAGAACCACGGGGGAAGGGGGGGGGAGAATAACCTCGTAGCTTGGTGTGTGCTAAAGAAGCCGTCCTAAGAAGGACGCACCTAGCCTTAAGAAAAAAGAACAAGTCAGGTTTGCGAGAAAATTAATTCTACGCCAGGGACCAACTCATGAATGATTAGAATAATAATAGGTGATATGAAAAGATGTCCTTAGTTAGGTTTGCGAGGAAATTAATCCCAACGCCAGGGACCCAGAAGGATAATGAGCGTCTTGATGTACTGGTTTACGGGAATATTAATTCCAACGCCAGGGACCAGTACATAAGACGTAACAGAAGGTGAATATCGCCCTGAAAAGGGCGCACCGTGAAATAAGAATAATGAAATGATACCTGAAAAGGAGTAGAGGTGATTCCTTGAAGAGCTAGTCCGTCCTCTGTCGTGAATATGCCTCAGAATGACTATATATATCGAAGCCGGATATATGTAACAGGGGAAAGCCAATCAGAATAATAATAATTTAATAATAATTTTCTGTCTGTGCTGTGAATGGCTACGCATTCAAAAGCGTCTATAGTGTTTTTTATTTATCGATTTTATTAATTTTACATTTTTTATAGAAAAATCATGGCCGGTTTCTAATGAGTGTTTCGCTATTGAAGACTTATTGCTCCTTCTGTATTTTCGATGTCTTAAATGTTCTTTGAAACGCGTCTCTATATTGCGAATCGTTTGCCCTTTGTAAACCTTTGGGCAATTGGAACAAGTTGCTTCATATATTCCTGACTTCTGTAGTGGTGGGATTCTGTCCTTGGAATTTGTTAAATAATTCTTGATCTGGTTCGGATTACTAAAAGAAAGGGAAATGTCAAAGGTTTTAAAGATCGAGTTAAGGCCTCTAATGAAGCAATTATTGTATGGTATAGAGATAGTTTTCCCTATGGTTTTATTTTTGCTTAGGGTGATTGTGTCCTCTATAAACTTTTTAAATTTCCTCTTCCTGAGTAAGTTTGTTGCAGTGTCTTTACTATAGCCATTTCTTGATGCAATGGTTTTTATTAATGAAATCTCCTTTTCGAAAATCGATCTGTTCAGGGGCAGATTTAAAGCTCTGTCAATCATGGAAATAAAAGTTGTTAGTTTATGGTTCCACGAATGGCTGGAATCACTTGAAATATAGTTTCCTACATTTTTACGTGTCAAAAACTCTAAATATATCGTCGACGTATCTATACAAAGTTTTAGGGAAATAAAACCCGGACGATTTTAAAATGTCTTCAAAGTTTTTTAAGAATATTTCAAACAAAATATATATACCCGGCGTCGATCATTCTAAGTCAATCCTCTTCAGACCTCCTCGAGTTCGCTCTAAGCTTATTCAAGCTCTGGCTTAGACTGCTGAATGATGAATGCAAGGCATTCGAAAATCGTTTACAGGATTATCAGGTTGTATTATTTCAATTTGTTTTTTGTTGTGATAAAAGTTTTTTAGTGTTAAGGTTTACATATCTATTATCCATATAACTATTATCGTTTCTTTAAGTCATGTTTAATCGTATTTCTACCATAGCCAAGGCTTACGAGATAAGGCCTGGTAGCGGAAAAGTTATCTGACTATCGGGCTGCTAGCAACAATCGAACCTCCATTGTCTCCATCTTGGATGTTAACAATCAAGTGTTTTCCGTTTGTTGGAAACAATTAAGATTGGATTGTTGCTAGTACCCCGATGATCAGGTGATTTTTCCGCTTTCAGGACTTGTTATCTCGTTGGCTTTGTATACCATAGCTTATTGATGAAAAGTCTGTCCAGTCCGCGTCGGTTTCATTGTTGTAGATGTTGCCAGATCGAAGCTACTTGATAAAACATGATAACGACAGCAGCGCGCCAAGCGTTCAGCTAGCTCTATGTCTTTACTGGATCTATTTAGCTAAAGTTTTGCTATTGAGTTTTGTTAATGGCAGTTCGTTATCAAAAGCTTCTTATACGATTTTCTTTATCGCATTTTACCTGACTGCAAAAAAGGTATGTCTGCAATTTGCTATTAATAATAGCAAGAATAAAGTTTTTTTATAGGGACATGAATATTTTTTAAAAAAGATCTTATTTCATCTAATTTAGGGAATCCCAATGAAAATCATTCATCAAATTTTCTAATAAGGCAAAATTCTTTTTATTTCAAACTATCACGTTATAACAACCTTAATTCATATAGCTCAAGGTTGTTTTATTTTCTTTTTGAAAAGAAAAAAAATGGAAAAACGTGTAGTGTACAATGATTTGAAAATTAAATTTCCTCATTAAAATTCCTCCAATTTAATAAACGACTTTATGTCTCAGTTATGTTTGCAGTAGTAAACAGAGGCTTTGGCTTTAGAGTTAATCAGCCGCTAGGGAATTTAGACAACATTTGAAAACGAGACTGGACAGACATCTCATCATTAGGCTACGTTTCTACCAAAAAGAAACGAAGTGGTTTGTATGAGGTTGTTATAACGCAACTTTGTAAGAGGTTGTAACAATGTATGACGTTTTCGTCCACAATCTGTCTATCTAGGAGGTGTTGACTATGGTCAGTTGACTTTTCTGCGCAGGGCCTGTCTTTCTTGTTGGTGTCAGCTCGTATCGACCTGACGTCATTTGCATGATTATAAGTTTCTTTGACATTGCTTAAGTTAAATATTCTACATCATTTAGAAGTCACTCGCAAATTTTTGTATAGATGTTTCAAGTCGTGGATACCGGTCCTGCAGTACCATCCAGCTGTATGCGAATGACATAAAAAGCGTTCAGTAGGTCGCGAGGTCCCACCGCACAAAAACGCAAGCGACACAAAGTGCTGGGATACTAAGCACTAGTATCAAGCAAGTTTTGGGAGATTGGATCCCACTCTTCAGTCAAAGTTATTCTTATCTCATTTAGCGTTTTTGATGTTGGAATGCGTCCATCAACACGTCTGCCCAGGTTATCCAAAACTTTTTGATGGTGAACGTGGGAGCCACTCCAAACGATAGATGTCTTCATGTTGCAGAAACTCGTTCACCAATCGACTTCCTATGCTGACGTGCGTTGTCGTCTATGTAAAGAAATTCTGGATGAGTAGCACCCTTGAAGAGTTTTCCTTATTGGTGAAAAACATGGTCCCTGGGCAGTTACAGATTTGCTGTCTAATATGTGAAATCGTGTACGAGAGCCCACCAGGATGCCTGACCACACGATCACACAGTCATCCCCGTACCAGTCTCGTTCCAAACTCCCTCCAGACGTGGATCCGTTGTGAATCACTCTTCAGAAAGTGCTAGGACTCATTGGAAAACATAAGGCTTCATTTCGCTTATGTTCATTGCACCACAACAAGCATCCCCTTCTGGGTTGGCTTGCCTCAAGGGGATCACCTCATGACAGACACTAGCTTCTGGTATAGCGTTGGACAGTATTCCCATCCTCTGCTGGAAACATCTCAGCGAGTGATTAGGCTGGTTGGCATGTTCAGCGCAAGGATATTTCCACTTGTGAATGGCCTGTCTCTAGATGTTCTATCACTCTGTCTCTTGTTTGTAGAGACAAAGTGACAGAACAAACAGGCACATTGGCCATGTCCAAGAAAACAACTGACATTCAATCAGCGAACCAGATTGTCACTCAGGTCGTCTTGTCTGGGGCAATTGCAGTGACCCGAATTGCCACTATACAACTGCGTTTTTAACTTTTTTTTAGTCACCATACGTATTCTGACAGAAAGGGTTTTACCATTTTTATTTTTGGTGTTGAGATGGTATTGAAATGATCTTCTGCACCCCTTCCCATCAAGTGTGGTCTCAATCAGACGACCAGAACAATTCATTCTTGGAATTCCTGTAATTTATGGATATCATTATATATGAATTTTGTGGAGCAACAAGTCAAACCTGATAATCTTGTGAAATTCGCAAAGTAATATTAGCAACGAGTTATTGACGTAACAAGCAAGAATTAATCAATGATCACGTGAATTAATTTAATTCCATATTAATCTCTTAAGCTATTTATTCTTAGACAGTAAAGTAAGTATACAGTGCAATTGCTTTGCTTGTCTATATGTTTGGTAAAGGTTCCAAGAAATGGAAGTCAAAGGATAGATAGTCATATTAAGGTTAAGACGTTTTTCGTTAAATTCTTGTATCCGTAGTACTTTCCCACTACCAAGCTTCGGTACACTAATTAGAATCGCTTGAACCGACTTGCTCCACTTGAATTAAGAACGGTAGAGATAAGGTCGGCACTGGAGGCAACAACAGCAGCAATCATTGTGGTCTACGATGGCAACGACAATGTATCCGGGCCTGCACTTCACATCCGGACATGAGCTCTTCTTACAGTTGTCGCAAATATTTGTGTAATGAACCATCCTTCCTTCTGATGACGTGATAGCGAAGAGTAGCCAGCATAAGAGCCATCTAGTAACTTCCATCCTGGAAAGAAGACGATAGGTAAAACTTATTAGACCAACGTAGTGCTTTCATTAAAGTTAAACGAGGCTTGCTAAAGTAAATTGAGTGAACAGAACATTAGATATAGTGGGGGAGGGAAGTTTCAGTTGGAGAATACTAGTATGATAAATAGAGAACATCGACAAATGTAATACAGGATGTTTCTAAATTATCTCCCGTATTATACATGTTTATTACTCAAAAGCTATTACAGATTTTAACGTGATTTTTTTTATTCACAAAGAAAAACTCAAAAAGTTTCTTAGCCTCGCGTGCATTGATAATGTAACACGCGATTGGCGCGTGATACCATTGTTGGCGCGTTGTTCCATTTTTCGCAAGACGCAGTAAGCAATGGCGAGTGTTCAAGAAAAGGCTCAATGCGTGTTATGGCTTGCGGAATTTAAGTCAATGATTACAGTTCAGAGAATATTCAAAAAACAAAGTTTAAAAAGGATCCTCCAAATTATAAGTCAATTAAGCTATGGCATGAAAAATTTTTAAACACAGGCAGCCTGTTACACAAAAAGGAAGCTGGTAGACCTTCAGTGACATCACAGAATAGGAAATGTCAGGAGCCGTTCGATCGTAGTCCCCGTAAATCACTTCGCCAAGCGGCTCGTCGATTGGATATGCCAATGACATCCGTACATAAAATAGTGAAGCACCGCCTTCGTCTTACACCCTGCAAAATCCAGATGATGCATGAACTGAAGCCAGATGACCGATCGAAGCGCAAGAAGTATGCTGAGGATATGCTCCAAAAATCGACAATGATCCCATCTGCCTTGAAGACATTTTGTTTTCTGATGAGGCAACATTCCATACTTCCGGAGCAGTAAACCGACACAACTGCCGCATTTGGGGCTCACAAAACCCCCACATTCTAAGGGAGCATATACGCGACAGCCCAAAGCTTAATGTTTGGTGTGGTTTAATGCATGATCGAGTAATGGGACCTTTTTTTTTTTTTGCTGAAGACACCATTACCGCTGCAACCTACCTAGATATGCTGGAGAACTATCTGATTCCACAGGTTGAAGAACTACAGCCCAACGTAGTCTACCAAAAAGATGGAGCACCTCCTCACTGGGGCCTGCAAATTAGGCAGTACCTTGATACGAACTTTCCAGGACAATGGATTGGAAGGGATGGGCCAATCCCTTGGCCCCCCTCGCTCAGCCAGTGCGAACCGTCTGGATTTTTTCTTCTGGGGATATGTGAAAGACAAAGTCTACAAGACCAACGTTGATGACATTGAAACTCTCAAGAACAGAATAATTGAAACAATCGCTGAAATCACCCCCGAAATGCTAGCCTAAACATGGGAGGAAATCGAGTTTTGCTTTGATGTCCTTCACGCCATAAATGGGGGGCACATTGAAATTTATTAAGGCATGCTAAGAAAAGAAAGTGATTTTTTGAATTTTTTTTTGTGAATAAAAAAAATCACGTTCAAATCTGTAGAAGCTTTTGAGTAATAAACATGTATAACACGGGATATAATTTAGAAACACCCTGTGTATATGAAATTTGTTGTGGCCAGCGTACCTAGGTTTATCGAGGTCAGACTAAGAGGAATATTCATACCAGATTCAAAGAAAATACTGCCCACAGGAAATATGGTAGGTCTGATAAATCTGCCACAGCTAAACATTCACTGGATATAGGCCATTCTTTTGATATCTGTAACTTAAAATTGTTCCATCCAATTACCAAAAGGGATCTCCTTGACCCCTTTGAAAGTTTGCCAATCCAAAGCACCAATAGGAACATTTTGTTGATATGGACCAAGGACCAATCACTGATTTTCCATTAATCAACTGGTGGTCAACATTCAAAACAAATCATAAACAAGTGTATAAACCTCCCTGATTGGCTCCACTCGTATACAGGGTGTCTTAGAATTCATTATACAAACATCTAGGGGAGTTAGTATGGGTGATGCTAAGCAAAAAAGTTCATATGAACATGGGTCCGAATTTGAACGATAACTGAGATATGAACAGAAATAAAAATGCCGCCACCAAGATCAACAAGTTAATAACTCAGGTTCTGTAAAGCCTAGATTAATGAAATTTGGGGGAATAATAGGGTACATAAGACTGTGTATACCGTTTAAAATTTGAGCGAATTCCAACAAGAAGTTTCCGAGTTACTCATTCAACATCATAACATGTACTCACTTGTGAGTATTAACTAGCACTTGTTAAAATTTTGACTGTGTAACTCGGAAACTTCTCGTTGGAATTCAATCAAATTTTAACGGTATACACAGTCTTATCTACCCTGTTATCCCCCAAATTTCATTAATCTAGGCTTTACAGAACCTGAGTTATTAACTTGTTGATCTTGGTAGCGGCATTTTTATTTCTGTTCATATCTCAGTTATCGTTCAAATTCGGACCCATGTACATATGAACTTTTTTGCTTAGAATCACCCATACTAACTCCCCTAGAAGTTTCTACAGCGAATTCTGAGACACTCTGTATATATACAGGGTGATTCAGAAAGGTAGGTCAATAATGAAATACCATGTACAGTTTGTAGCGGGGAACAATATTTTTCCTATAAACATGGGTCCGCAAATGCATCCTCACAGTGACAATGCAACTTGTACGAGGTAGGAATGGATGTGCGTTACCCGGACGGCAATGGTAGGGTCCATGTAAATTAGGATCTAAACATGTAAAATGTTCGTATTTTCTCCTTTAAAATAGAGGAAACGAAACATATAACTCCATTGTCGTACAATAGATCGCTTGACTCATGCGGAGCTGGCAGACATACATCTTGTCTACGGCGAGGCACAGGGCAATGCTACTGAAGCGGAAAGGATTTACCAACAGCGTTTTCCAGGCCGTATGGAGAAGTCAGTGATTCTCCGGACATCTTCACCAGAGTTCGCGAGAATCTCATCCGCAGACTAAACACCTGCATCGAGGCTCAGGGTCGGCATTTGGAACACCTACTGTAATGTCATTCCTGCCTCGTACAAGTTGCATTATCTCTGTAAGGATGCATTTCCGGACCCATGTTACAGGAAAAATTTTGTTCCGCGCTACAAACTGTACATGGCATTTCATTCTTGACCTATCTTTCTGAATCACCCTGTATATACACATATTTATTGAACTTCACGTGTTTGTATGTTTCTGTGCAAATTTTGTAATCAATATTTTGCCCACTTCTTGATTACCTACAGCTCTGCAACTTCTCCCAAAAGTTACTTATCGATGACAATGCATGTTTCAATCGTTAGTTTCACTAGTCCTTCATTTAGTTATTTAATATTTAAGTTTAATATGTATACAGTGAAATCATGACGTAACGAGTGCCTGTATTGTTGTTTATTGTTATTGTTGTTAATTTTCTTATGTAAATGTTAATTTGATCATCAATGCTAGCAAAATTGTTGATTGTGACGTCCTTGTGGAGAGATTGTTTACGATTAGGGAGGGTCCATGTAAAAATCCAAGGTGAAAACACTGTTGATCGCCTTCTTCGACAACAACGGCATCATCCACAAGGAATTTGTTCCTGCAGGTCAAACCATTAATGCTGCATTTTCCAGTCCTGTGCAACTCTAGCCGAACCCGTACACCTGCATCAACATTCCATGTGTCTCCGTTGCAGTCTTCCCCAATTTGTAGCAGAACTTGATGTTTACACGTTGCTCCATTGCGCTGTGACACTTCCTCTCACACTGACTACGTTCAACTGGTCGCAGTCTGTTCACACTGGCAGTCACATGCATTGCATGCTGTGTATCGATTCTCCCCAAGTCTCTGAAGAACCATGCGCAATGCGCAAGCACATGCGCCATGTTGCCGTTCAGATATGACACCATTCACCGAACTTTTTAGACACACCATGTGTATCCACACTTTGTTTTATGTTGTAATTTTATATTTTAATAATCCAGGTTAGGTTAGGTTATACGAAAACCTGAACGGTTTTGATTGTTGACTCAAAATTGTCGCTAAACGGATGGGCCATTCCGACACGCAAGTGATCTTGGGTTCTCAGTTTGTGGCTAATGGCGCGGTTTTAATTTTTTCTTAGACTAGTTTGATTCGTTCGCCATATACGACAATACTGATAGGCTGCAAATGCAGGAAATCTTTGTAGACATCCACCACTCATAAATCTGAATTTTAATTTCTGGTTATACAGAATAGAAGGGAATGTGTGATCTTACTCAAATAACTCACTAATGTATGAAAGTTAATGCAGATTAATAAGAAATTGTGAGCTATCTAATGATCCAATCTCACAGGTCCTGAATATGCAATTAGGGCAAATTCAAACCATAACAGATTGGAGAAAATTCCTAATTGTAAAGTTGCAGAACAGAAAATTCTCAACATTGGGTCTTTCCATGAGAAATGCACCAATTTGGAAATAAATGGTTGCTCGGCCATTTCAGATATTTATTTAAGAGTAGGAGTTGTAATAATGTATAATTAATTAAAAAATAGGAACGCCATTTAATTAAAAGAAATAGAAATAAAAATAAATAATAAAAACAATTGAATAAAAGTTACCCAATGTGGAGAAATACAAATGTTGAAGTGGACAAAAAACATATGAAACATAAGCTCCACAAGACCTTCGTTTCATCTGTGTTTTCGTCCACTTCAATATTTGTATTTCTCCACATCGGGTGACTTTTATTCAATTGTTTTTATTATTTATTTTCATTTCTATTTCTTTTAATTAAATGGAGTTCCTATTTTTTAATTAATTTCAGATATTTTTTTATTTTTACGCCATGGTTAACCCTATCATTAAGAAGTACAAAATAATCTTTATTTTATTTTTATCTGAATCCACTTTGGATATACGCTCATTTTTCTTTGCTGCGGCGAGGTAAAAAGCGGATTTGCAAGAGTGTGGAAAAATGGATACCTTGTCACTCTTTAAAGATAGAAGCTTCCGATTTTCATTATCATCAAGTGGACATTTCAAGCTTTCAGAAAATATATAGGAATGTCTGAAAATCCTTTTCCATCATAGAGTTAATCAATCTTGAAATTAGCAGTTCTTGTGAGCAAAATCGTCATTTTTGATGACCTATTAAGGTGACAGGAGTTGGAAAGACAAGTTGCTAAATTTTTCCTGATAACTATGGCCAGGGTAGAGGTCGACTGTGGAGAAATAAAATTTGTGTTTCGCACCTTTCTTCTTAATTCAGGCTCAAAGTTGGGAAATTTTCCTTGCAGATCTCAAGGTCAAATATCTCAAAAGGGGGGGCCAGATAAAAAAAAAAATTTTTTCACCAAGATACCCCTCCAAGTACTCAACAAAATCTGTAAGTTTCATTTTGGGAATCAAATATGTATAAAAAATGGTCATAAGTAAGTGCTCGGAAATACAAAATAAAATTTTAAAGATGAAAGTCAGATGTTATACAAAACATAATCCAATTTATTCTAAATTCAAAAGCCAGATGTAAAATAAAAAATGAAAACAAGAATTTAGAGCTGAAGTTAATGCATATAATACAGGTTGTCCCACACACTTTCGACCCCTAATTTTCGCTTAATATTGGACATTTAATAAATACTGAAAAGTGTGGTGACCTCACAGCAAGTAGTGGAAGTGTTTTCCATATCATTTAGGCATATCAGCACACGTCTCTCCATGTTATGGGATGTATCCCCCAGGATATCGAGAGCCACATCGTCAATTTCCCACCGAATCTTGTCTTAAGCAAGCGTCTGTACGATTAGAATTAAATTGAAGTATAACTTTCAATGTTTACATGACTGTATGTCCCTCCATTCTCCTCAACGGCACTATAGCACATGTGTCACTTAACCTTGATGGAAAGCAGTGGAAGAAGATAAAACTTAGCAAAATAAGACACAGTTAAATACGATACTGAATAATCTTTATTTGAAAACATCAAACAAAGTTATTAAAGCCCCCTTCTGACACGACACGAAGGAGGCTAGAGGGTGCAGTGACCCATGCACAACAAATAGCTTAAATAAAGAATAGTGTTTACCATTAATAACTATAACACATAAGACAAGACAGGTCCCGGTTTCTCTGATTTACACAATTTTAAGACGAAACCTTAGTCTTTAGTTTAATTATAATTATGATGGACGCCTAGCCATGGCAACCGCAACTTCTTAAATAAGAGAAGAATGGGCATTGTCCGGATGCACTCAAGAAAGCATGACCAGCCACCGTAACGAAAATGGCAACGCAGAAGCGTTAAAGGCTACGCCTGAGGTACGGCATCTGCAAAACAAAAATAAACCTCTATAAGTACAAATAACCTTCGAGGCGCTCGGCTTAGCCTAGAATTCTTTGATTCTAATAAATCTGCGTGGCGGCTTTGCAACTTCGTTTGCACAAACTTTACGCATAGAGCAGAGAGAGGAATGGGAGTGAGCTTACCTGGAAAGTAGGGTACAAAGAAGCCCAGACCCAAGGTTGTTAGAGAAAGGCTAACAACCTTGGCCCAGACCGTCCTCGATATAAGCTTGGAAGCCCCAAGGGGCAATAATTTGGGAAACTGGATATCGTTGTCCTCGCTCGTAGTGGAAGTCTTGGCGAAGCGCAGCGTAGAATCTCTCGGGTAGACCTCTCACTGAGGTTAGGGCGTCAGCTGGCGGACACAAACGCTGACGTGGCTTGCAGTCGAAAATCGTGAACGCACATCAAATGGCACAGTTCTTGCCACGATACACGGCTAGGCTCGAAAGAGGCAAAGTTCGTTGGTCGAGGACACCAATCTGGGTTCCACTCGGCGTCTTCAACGTCTTTTTCTCGTACGTGAACGTCGCTCGCTGACAGTTTCTCTCGTCGTCGCTCGCTGACAAGTAATGGCGGTCCTTCTCGTTCCGCCTTCGCCTGGAGCACAGACGTCTGTAAAAGTCTAATAACACAATAATAGCCGCTGTTGGTGGGGGGAACAACTGTTCGCAGAGAGAGAGAGTTTCTCATGTGAAGGCACTGTAGACGAACCGTCGACCTTCACGTCGGCGATGGCTTTCGTCTCTTCCATCACTCTCCGTGGCCGGGTTCGCTCCTCCAGCTCGTAAAAGCATAAACGACCGGATCTAGGAGCGCAAGCACCTGCGTCCAATTCGTACCACTTTCCGCTCACTTCTCTCCAGATCCACTTTTCTCTCTCTCTCTCAATTTTTGTTGCGCCGCCACGCGCTTACGCCTACGGCGCTTCCTCCACAACCTTTTTTTTTTATTAATTTTAATTATATTGATAACTGGCTGTGAAGGAAAATGATCCTCTTTGCCAAAAGATGGAGGTAGCCGATATGATTGGAAGCAGACGCTCCTCGCGCTGCTCTCATCGCACTCGCTTTCAATCTCCTCGCTGGATACTCGTGACAAAATGTTGTCAATTCCTTAACTATGTACTCAGTCATCGTACTGGTACGTGTGAATGTGGCTTTTTATGCGAACTGCACGGGAAGATGGCACCCTTGTGAAAACCTTCACAAAATATGCAAAACTGTATGGGTATATGACATGATTTGCATACAGGCATGTTTCCATTTCATTTTTGAGTGATATTGTTACAAAAATGGAAACAGGAGCGCCGTGAAAAACCGAAAATGAAAGCTCCCGAGATGCTTCACGGCGGGGCTTCGGCGCGGGATTCAAACGGAGGAGTTGCTGGTACTCAAGGAAATCGGATGGAAGGGGAGCGAGCTCGTGGAAACGTAGCGAACAAGGACCAGGCTGAGAAGGAGTTAGACATCAACCCCGGAGATATATGGATGTTCCCACAGCGGGGGAAACGGCGACCGGGAGAATACACGACGGGAGGCGAGTTCTCGCTACGAAACGGAGTCAGCAGCGCACGAGCATCGGCAACTGCACGAGTCGGCGGGAAACGACGACGAGGCGAGGTCGTCACGGAAGCCCACGGCAGAGCTTATCATTAACGGCTCGTACTCCATTCCTCCAAAAATACCAGTCGACCCATACGCCCATTTGACGTTATTAGAAGCAGAGTTCTGGATCGAGCAGAGCCACAGCGACGGAGAAAATAAGCTATTGGAAATCAGCCACCTGAAGAACACAGTCGGGACTTTATGGTCGGGACTCAATAGTGCGGTCGGGAGTTTGTTCGAAAGAGGCGGCGGCAAACTTATGCGCCATTAAACTATGATACTGATTTATGTTGAATTGAGTGTAAAGCAAACGTTTAAAACAACGAATCAACTAATGTGTGACGTTGATTTATTTTATTCTAGCACTCGTAACAAGCCTGCTTGGTTTTCTTTTTGGACTGCCGTTCTACCCGAATTAGACTTTGGCATTCTTTAATCACGGACTAGACTTTTCTTCTCAAACTTTATTTAATGTCCAATTATACCTGAGAATTCATAAAAGTTTAATTTTCACGTTACCGTAATTTGATTGACGTTCATCGTCTCTCTAAAAAGTTTTTCTTGGTATCATGTCCGCCAGAGGTTGGGCGTTTGCATGTGTAATTTTTGCTATTGAAAATTCTTCGCCTAAAATTCTTCAGTAATTATTTTTAAGCTATTGTTTAATTATCAATACAATATATTAATAATTGTGTTTTTCAGTTAGTTGGGATCCAGGTATTCCGTGGGGCGTTTTTGAGTCTTTAAGGTAGACTTCCCTTTTTTTGTAACAGTGTTTGAATATTTGAGACGCAATTTGCGCCGAAGTGATTTTTCATATTTAAGCTGTTTGCTTTTGACTTATGACTCGGTTTCCATGTGTGCATTCATATTGTATTAATTTTATATAATTTGGGATTGTCACAGCAAGTCAAAATACAATGATTTGTTACCCTCTCAAAGTAAAGGAAGATTTGTTAGTAGCTTACAAAATACTCCAGAATACGTCGCAAAATTTTACACCAATTTTGAGTGAAAAAAAACAGGGGTGCGACTTTTACTCGAGCCTAGCTAAAATTACCTGTCGATGGGCTGGCTATCGATGTTGCTATAGTTTGTTTCGTTACCAGCTGTTGCCATGTTTGATTGAATAGCAAACAAGCATTTATTTTATTCCACTTAAAGGTATCAAATTAATATCTATTTATTATTGTTAACAGTAATCAGCCTTATGAAACTTATTTATCTTTGGATAATATCGAGGTAACTAACTTCGAAGAAGATATAAACACGACTTCGCTTGAAACAAATAATTGTTTTGCCGTATTCTTTAGCAAAACAACTGTTGGTGGGTATTTAATAAATAATAGTTATTAAATAAAAATGAAAAATAAAATAATAATTAACAAATAGCACGCACTTGTGACCATTTTTTTTCTTTACATATTGAGGGCCAGTAATCCTTAAACCCTTTCCATCCCCAAAATGAAACTTACAGGTTTTGTTGACAGCTTTGTTGAGTACTAGGAGGGGTATCTTGGTGAAAAAAATAAAATTTTTATCAGTCCCCCTTTTGGGATATTTGACCTTGAAATCTGCAAAAATGGAAAATTTCCCAACTGTGAAAGCCTGAATTAAGAAGAAAGGGCACGTAACTCAAATTTTATTACCCCACAGTCAAAATTTACCCTGTCCATAGTTATCAGAAAATATTTAACAATTTGTCATTCCACCCCGCAGTCACCTTAATAGGTGATCAAAAATGACGATTTGCTCGCAAGAATTGCTAATTTCAAGGTTGATTAATTCCATGATGGAAATGGATTTTCAGACATTCCTATACATTTTCTGAAAGCCTGAAATGTCGTCTTGATGTTAATGAAAATCGGAAGCTTTAAAGGGAGTGAAATGGTAGCTATTTTTCCACACCCCTGCAAAGCCGCTTTTTACCTCGCCGCAGCGAAGAAAAATGAGCGTAGATCCAAAGCGGATTAAGATAAAAAGAAAATAAAAATTATTTTTTACTTCTCTTGGTATAAAAGTAAAAAATATCTCAAATGGGTCGAGCAACCCCACCTGGTCGATTTCTCGTGGAATGACTCCATTGTAAAAAAAATTCATCAAAATAGGATGAGCAATTTAAAAACGATAAAAAACACAAATCAATCTCACATTCTGATTAGTATGAATTTATCGATCCTGGCATCGAAGGTATGTATTAAATGTAAAGTGCGTATAATTAAATCTTCATAGCCTAGGATAAAAGTACTTATTTTATTCCCAGGCTGATGCAATAATGTGCACGATTTGTGACGCGATTTGTAAAGGTTTATGGCATAATTTGCACAATTTGGACAGCAGAAGCACACATTTAATATCAGCTCCACAGTAGTAAGGCAAAGCTGAATTGATATTGATGTGGTTGGGAGAATTGAGTTTCTAGTGAATGTTTTTAAAAATGTTCAGAATTTCATGATCCGCAACTTTGTCTTATCTTTACGGTTTGGTCATAGTCTGATTGGGCGTTCAGATAGGCGACCCACCATATAGTGTGAAGCGGAAAAGCACAGTGTTGCCACTTTAATTTTCTGAGCTCTATCTACATACGGCTACGTTAAGCTTTTTTCACAGATTCTTCCCATGTTAAAAATCGCGAAGGTGCACTTAACAAATTGTGGCGGTTTGCTTTTTATTATTTTAAATTTCAGTTGTGCAATTTTTAATCTACAGTCTCAAAAGTTTAATCAATCGTGTTTATAAAGATTACAAAGAATTACTGAATGTAAACAAGTATATGTATTAACATTCTTAACGGAAATATAGGCTATCTTTGATGTAAGTTTAAAATAATGGCACTGATCTGCGGTTTTTGTTTTAAAATAAAATTTCAACAAAAATAGGAAAAATGCCGTCTCACAGGGTTAGGTAATGGCTTATAGGGCTGCTGATAAAGAAGGAAGTTCATGCAAATTACATCAAATCACCTTTAATGCTCAAAATACAGGTGAACCCTCGTTATAACGAATTTAATTTAATGTAAACAAAAAACTTCGTTGTAACGAATTTCAATATAACAAATTTCTCATTACAGTAAAACCCCGTTACAACGTACTTCAAGGCACCTGGAAATTTGTACGTTATTCTGAGGTGTACGTTATTCTGAAACTGGGAGGAGGGGTCTTGTGAAAAATGCATATATTCATAGAAAAACATAAGAATACATGAATGCATTTATTCAATACAAATACACTATAGCATATACAATATGTAATATTATATTAATTTTTTACAGACTAACACAGTTACAAAAAATTCCCTGAATTTTCCCGATCGCTAGTCACCCTGTTACATGCACGTAAATTAAAATAAACAAACACATAATCTTACCGTAATGAAGATGGGCAATCGTCCATCAAGTGAAGGTCTCTAATCTAATTGCAGCACAAATTGGATCCCGACTGAGTTAGCATGCAGAGATTTCCGGGTTTATATTTGCTATACTGACCAACCAATGACATGTGAACTCGGCTTAATTAGCCCATTGGCCCAGTTGCAACTATCGCATGGGCTGCATTGACCAATCAGAGCAAGACATGTGAACGATGTATGTTGTACTGAAGGGATAATTTAACCAAGGGGATGAAAAATTAGTACGTTATTCTGAAATGTACGTTAAAGTGAGGTACATTATTCTGAAACTTTTTAGCATTAAAATACCTACGTTTGGGACGGGGATTAGAAATTTGTATGTTATTTTGAAATGTACGTTAAAGTGATGTACGTTGTAACGGGGTTTTACTGTATAACTAACATAAATCTTTAGTCCCTGCAATAATCGTAACTGTTCGTTGTAACGTATTTTCAAAAAACCCGGAAAGAGAGAAATCATTTTTCGCGCTGCCAATGATCACGTGCTTTAAAAAAAACAAAAAAAAAAACAACAAGGAATGGGGCTTTCATTCCATCTGAATCCCACATTCCCACTTGTCTGGAGCTTGCAAACATGGCTAATAAAAGAAAACAATTTACCATTGATTTTAAACTCAAAATTTTAGAATGCGTAGAGAATGTTGAATAGAAAAGTTTTGTGAAATAATCCTATGGTGGCTCATGAATTAACTAATGCAGACATTTTGGAAAATGTGACGCAGCCTTAAGACTTATAGACTCATCTTGATTATTCTTCGTCTGATGATTAAAATGAAGTGACATTTGCTGTTATTTTTTATAAACAACTTTGTCAGCAATTTCAACTATAAACAATAATCAGTCGAAAGAAAATGTTCCCGATTCCATATTATGTAAAATTGATGACATTGAAGCACATGCAATGAATGGCCAGACTATTCTGACCAACCCATCAATATTTCGTTGGGCCACCTTTTGCCTTCAGTACTGCGGCGATTCTTATTGGCATTGCCTCCACGAAATGTTGAAAGGTGATGCAAGAAATCTAACGCCATGCCTGATGAATAGCACTATCCAGTTGTGAGAGATCTGATGGTTGTGGAACCACATGCCTGATGGTTCTTTAACTTTGTCCCACAGATGCTCAATTGGATTGAGATTTGGTGATTGTGGGGGCCACCTAATCAAGGTAGTGTATTCCTCATGTTCTTGAAACCACTCTTGGACAATACGAGCAGCGCGGCATTCGCATGGTCTTTTTGGAAGAAGCCATCTCCATTGGGATACGCCATCAACATGATAGGATGGGAAAACATGCCCCAAACCATAACACTGCTCTCACCAGCTTGACGGGTTTTACTCATGCATGTGGGGTCCATGCTTTCATGCTGTTTCCGACAAATTCTCACTCTACCGTTTGCATGATGCAACTGGAAACATGATTCATCGGACCACATGACTGTTTTTTCCAGTCCTTGTGCGAATCGGAGACGTTTGATCTTGTTAACTGCAGACAGCAAAGGTGTTCGAAAAAGCCTTCGGCTTCTATATCCCATACGATGTAGTGCGTTCACAGATCATTTGAGAGGATCCCTGATTAAGATCTGCAGTAATTTAATGCACTGTTGTACTTCTGTTGTCTTGTACCAGTCTTGCCACTCTCCGTTCTGCCCGAACATTGAGTAGTCGCTGACGGTCACAATTCCCACGTTCAGACCCAGTTTTTCACCTGACATTCCAGTCTTTAAACCCTTTAACAACAGCTGCTCTTGAACATTTAAGGAATGCAGCTGTTTTGCTGATACTTGCTCCATGGCTCCGAGCGCCAAAAATCATCCCACGTTCAAAGGCTTCATTTACCCATATCTTCAGAAACAAATCACTTCTACTGTCGTGATAAACAACCTGCTTCCTTATTTATAATGGACTGGTCCTCTACCAACTTCAGCGTGAAATCATAGCTAATTTGTCTACGGACGGTAGTCATAATAATCTGGTAGTCATAATAATCTGGCCCCTCAGTGTTTTGCAACAGCTGTACGAGGTGCTACCCAAAATTTCCCGAAATTATTTTATTTTCACCAAACCGTAAGAGGCACGAAGTTGTGCCGACAGATGTTATTAGTGGTACGTCTCAGCTGTAATTGTACCAAGCCGTGTTATCCTATGTCCACGTGATTTTGAGTTTGAGCTGTTTTTGTCACTCTGTGTATTGGTCGTGTTGCGATTCTTGATATTAAAGCAGAAGAAAACTGCGGCTAAAACCCACAGACGAGTGAGGCTTTGGGTGAACAAGCTTTAGGCCAAACACAAATATTTCATTGGTTTAAGCGGTTTAAAGATGACCGGGAGTCTGTGGAAGACGACAAGCATTCTGGTCGACCGTCAACAACTACGACTCTGGAAATGATCACGAAAGTGTGTGTTGTGATCCGAGAGGACCGAAATGAGACCATCCACGATGTTTGTGATCGCCTTAGACTGTCTTACGGGATGATTTGAGACGATTGAAAGAAAACGTAAGGCGTAAAAGGCCAGAAATGTGGAAGAAGAAAGACTGGCTGCTCCATAACGACAATGCTCCGGCGCACACATCGCTCGCTGTGATGGACTTCCTCAACAAAAAAAACATGACCGCTGTACCGCTGACCCTGCGATTTCTACCGCTTCCGAAAATTGAAATTGCGGTTAAAAGGGCGGCGATTTGACTCCATTGAAGAGATTCAAGCGGAATCGCAGCAAGTGTTTAACATGCTCCAACCTGGGAACTTCCAGGAGTGCTTCCAGAAGCGGGAAACATCCCTGGAAGCGATGTATAGATGACCAAGGAAACTACTTTGAAGGTGACGGTGGAAATTAAAAGATCGAGTAAGTTCCGTATAATATAGAGGTACATTTCGGGAAATTTTGAGTAACACTTCGTATTGCCATATTTTGGAAGTAATTTTTAGGATCGATTTTATTTTTTTTAATGCCAGTTAAAAGTAATTTTCGTTTTAACGAACTAATTTTTTTGGTCCCTAGCTCATGTAATTGTTTTGGTTATAACGAGGGTTCATCTGTATTCTATTGAGTGTCGAGTGCGCAGATATTGTTGTTTGTGAAAGTTCATTCTCAGCAATAAGAGCCATAACTAAAAGAGAAGTAATTCACACAGGATGAATTAAAAGCATCTGGAAATAAGTGAACAAAATTGCAAGGGAGGTTGAACGCTCTGCATCTGGTATTTACAAAATAATAGGTAGAAGTAAGGATACGAAGCCAAAACCTCGATCTGGAAGACCTAAATGCACATCTTCCGGAGTAGTTTCCTTGGTCATCTATACATGGCATAGATGACCAAAGGCAACTCAACAGGGACTGTATTACGAGAAATCCTGCATCAGTCCATCCTAATAATATTCTAAGCTATAGTCCACAACAGCGTTTAAGAACATTCCCAACAGTGAAATGTGTTAAAATGGCTTGCCAACCATTGGAATCTGAGCATATTCAAGCACGTCTACAATGGACATGTGAACATAGGTGTTGGAAGGACGAATGGCTGTTGTGCTTTTCAGTGAGGATAAAAAATGGAACCTGGATGGTCGAGATTATTACCGTTGTTATTGGCACGATTTACGAAAAGAATCCAAGTCAACAACAAGGCGGCGGATCAGTCATAGTGTGAGGCGAATTCGAATTTAATGGTATGACAAATTTAGCCGTACTTCTTTTTGGTAGACAGACGTCAGAAGATTATCACAATGTTCTATCCCAACATTTGTTACCAATAGCTGATTTGCTATGAAGACCAATTGGCTGTTTCAACAGAAAAATATACCATTCATGCATCTCGCACCCGCAAACGATTGATCAAAGTGACCATCAAGGGAATGTCGGAGACATGGCGTCACGTCAGGAGTAGGCTGATGGTCATCAGTTTAGTTCAGTAGCAAAACTCACATTAGCAATTGAAGATATTTACTGTAATCTCAAACCAGAATCGGTGCCAAACCTAAACACAACAATGAATGATCGGTGCTTGATGTGATTCATCGTGGTGGAAAGCACATTGACTATTAATATTGTTAATTTTCGCAACAAACTCAAAAAATAACTTTTGAGACAGAATTTTTATTCTTTTTTAAAAATCCTTTTCAAAATAAGAGCTGGAGATCAATGCTTTTGTTTTTATCTTATTTATTTATTTATTTATTTATTTATTTATTTACTTAATTAATTGGCTTATTAGATAGACCCCTCGCCAAGGCCCGTATGGCCAGAAGGCCGACATATTGGGTCCCTCGAATGAGCGACAATGTGAGATCACAATTTATAAAAATCGAATACGAAAAACAAATCAAGTATTACAATTAAGATTTTATTAAGTTATTCGTTAGTAAATAAGATTTCAAAGTCTTTTTAAATAGTCTAGATGTAGGTAAGGAGCGAATGGTTTCAGTAAGAGAAGATCAACATATGATTTGTATATAGCAGATACACCTCCTAATGTAATTCTTTCTTACTAAAGAGTGACGAATAGAAGTCGAGGAACGGGTATTATAAGAGTGGACAATAAGTTTGAATGAATATCGAAGTAGAAAGGATGAGTTGTTCGTTGATTTTTTGTAAATAAACAGACATAATTGAATAGGATAAATTAATTGTCACCTCATTTTCGCCAGAAAAAAAAAGATTGAATGAGGTGACAATGGAAAAGAAGGAGAGTTCTCTTCATTTAGTTTCGTCATTGGGAAGAGCCAATGAGCAGGCAGCGGAGGAAGTGGAAAGAAGGCAAATTAAGTGAAGAAAAAGCCGACCCCTGTGGAAGACAATGGAAGAGGTCGAAGGAAGAGAGAGCAATTCGGCCGCTGACAGGTGGAAAAGAGAGGAAACAAAAACGAAGAAAATGGAAAGTTTTCAAGTGAGATCAGAAGGGAAAAAGCTACCAAAGACGAACGTCCAGTGAAGCAGGGATCAAGGATACGGGGTCGATAGAGAGAATTGGAGCCAGAAACTGTGGGCAAAGACTAACAAGGACTCAAGGAAACTACTAATTCACAACAAAAGTTTATTCATACGAATGCGCATTTCGGCAGCCAAGCTGCCTTCGTATGAATAAACTTTTGTTGTGGATTAGTAGTTTCCTTGAGTCCTTGTTTGATACGGGGTCGAGTACGGAAACGGAGACGAGAAAGGCGCATCTCTGAAGATGACAGGCATGACGACAACGAGAGTCCGATGCCGGAAAATATAGTGAGTACTTGGAGGAGGCCATGGTGGAGAAGTCCGAACGCGTGGCGGAATAAAAGAGGTCTAATAAGGCCTATAGGAGAGAACCAAATAAGAGTAGCATTTCTCATACGTTTTCCCCCGCGCTAAGTGCTGCGAAGTGGGAGAGAGGAGCCAAGACGCAATATTAGCGTGCCTTTAGCGTTAGGTAGCTTCGACAGGGCCCTGGTCGGGCTGCCGCGCTCGGTAGGCAGCATTGCGTATTTTGGTAGTAACTTTTATGGATTAACGTTGCTGAGTGTTGTGTTTGTGTGTTCCAGAGAAGCGTTAGCTGGATGTTTACTATTATATGCTTTTATTTTCCCAATTAGCTCCCACCTGCGAGAAGCTTTACCCATCGCGGATGCCGTGCTCGGTTTCGGCGGTAGCCAGCAGCAGTGCCTCAGTCTACTCCTACATTGGACACGGATGGTTTATTCAGCGCTCTGACGATGTATGCCTCATATAGATGACAACTTTAAGAATCCGGCTAACCTATTTAATCTAAATAAGAGATTTGTATGAAAGCTTTAAATTCTTAAAACGTTAATACCCAGACGAGTAAAGTTTATAATTGAAAGACTTTGAGTGTCATTCAAAGAAATTTAAGATTATAGTTAACCTTCAGAACTTTTTATTAGACTGTTAATTAACGAAAGAAGAGTTAATGAAAAGAAAAATCTGAAGTTATCTATGTATATTTCGGCCAGAGGTCGAAAGTTTAATTTTGAATTCCGTTATCAAATAGTTTTCAAAATAAACTTTATTGTCTACCGCCTGTACACTAAACAGTATTGCTCTGCTCAGCGGATTAGTTGTGACATTAATGTAACTGGTAAAATTCCCAAGAATGCAAAATATTGAGAAACGGAGTAAGTTTTGGACAATCTTAACAGTATCCGAAAGAACCATTTTTTGGAGTTTGAGCAAACGTGCGAGAATTTGTAATGTGGAGGATCCCCAGAATATAACTCCATAACATAAAGAGGAATGAATCAATGTATGGTACAGTAACAGTAATAAGTAAACTGGGAGAAACAGTAAGCGAGAAATCATACCTAGTTTGATATTAAGATTGGTCAACAATGCATTGATTGATGGTCCCAAGACAGATTATGGGATATATAAATACTTAGGTATTTGAAGGATTTTGCATATTTAAGCGATTAGGAGTTGTAGAAGATTGGCAAAGTTTCAGGGATATTTTGCTTATTACGCTGATAGAAAAGCATATACGAGGGTCATTTTTAAAGTAAGAATCGTTTTGTAATAAAAACAAAACTACTGTATATATATTTTCAAAATTTTTTCTTTACCAGATTCTGTGTACCTTATACTGTTTTTCCACATAGTTTCCAAGTTTATTTAAGCACTTGTCATAGAGCTCATTGTACTTCCGCATGATCACTTCATAAAAGCTGCCGCCGGTGAAGATAGTCACGCAGTTTTCACTTTTTCATCGTCGCTGAAATGCAGGCTGCAGATGAACTCCTTTAAATCCCGGAACAGGTGGTAGCCACTGTACGCGAGGTCCGGACTATAAGGCGGATGGTCAAGTTGTTCCCAAACAAAAAATCTGATTAGTTGGTAACAACTTGATATTCGCCTTACAGTCCGGACCTCGCATCTAGTAGCTACCACATGTTCCTGGATCTAAAGGAGGACATCGGCAGCCTGCATTTCAGCGGCGATGAACAAGTGAAAACTGCGTGACTTTCTTCATCGGCGGCAGCTTTTATGAAGTGACCATGCGGAAGTACATTGAGCGCTATGATCAGTGCTTAAATAAACTTGGAAACTATATGGAAAAATAGTTTAAGGTACATACGAGGGTAGCCCAGAAAATAATGCACCACAATTTTTTTCTTCAACAATTATTTATTGAGCACAATGAACTTACACACACGAAAGAATGTTTCTTCTACACCCTATTTTTCCACATAATCTCCGTCCCGTTCTATGGCCTTCCTCCAGCCATGTCTTCACCGTGCGAATCACCTCTTCGTCATCTTCAAAATGTCTTCCACGAATGTCATTCTTCTATGGCCCAAACAAGTGAAAGTCTAAGGGCGCTAGGTCAGGGCTGGGTTGTTATGGCGTCCAAGTCTCTGGAAGCGCTTCTTGAGTTTGGTTAATGTGTTCACATATGCCTCAGAATTAATGGTGCTGCCTCTCAGTTTGACACCATCACATTCCCAAAACACAGTGATCATGACCTTACCAGCTGCAGCAGTTGCTTTGAATTTTTTCTTCTGTAGAGAGTGCGGATGACGCCATTCCATCGATTGTCGTTTTGTTTCGGGCTCAAAATGGTGCACCCAGGTTTCATCAGCTGTCACAGTGCGGGACAGAAGGCTTCCCCCTCAGTTTCAAAACTTTGCAGCAACTCAGAAGAAATGTTTTTTCTCAGAGCTTTGTGTTCCTCCGTAAGACAGCGCGGAACCCATCGTCAACACGTTTTTGTGTAATCAAAAGTACGGATGATTTCACCCACACTTCCTTTGCTTACTGACAGCTCCAGTGTCAACTGCCGAGTCGTTCTGCGTCGGTCCTGACGAATGAGCGCATCAGCAAAGGATGGGCGCCCCGACCGCGGCAAATCTTGGAGCTCCGCCGAACCGCTTTCTGATGGCCTCACCCTCTGTGACTAACCGTACTTCTGTCGACTGCTGATGCTCCATAAACTGCACTTAAACGTTTGTGAATGCTTCCAATCGTCTCTTGCTCCACAGTGAGAAATTCAATGATGGCACGCTGCTTGTAACGTACTTACAGACGCTATGTTGTTCCATTTAAAGCTCTAGGTTACTAATTTAGGAAAGTACGGCAATCCTTTTCCGCGCCGCCCGCAACTGCTGATTGGTAGAACAGGAGTCACGTGAGTGTTTCAGCCATTGTTGATAGATACCGTTGAAAAGCATGCGGAGGATGCAATTTAGATTAAATTTTTAATGAAATGTTCGTTAATTGATCCAAAATTTTAATCCGAACAAGCAAACTTTCAGGCTCCATCAATCTATTGCTTCCTGGAGGTTAATAAATTCGTTAAAATATCCGAAGAAGTAATAACAAGCAAGGTTGGTTGGTTGGTTTATTAGAATTTTTGGCGTCGACTACTAAGGTCATTTTGCGCCTTTAGACAAGTTATATCTGTACGCAGCCCGGGACAAGTACAATCATCCATGCCCACGGCGGGATTCGAACCCACGACTGGGCTGACTCGAGAACTAGAATAAAAAGCAAGGGAACTTATAACTTCACCGAATGTTGTTGAGATGTTACATTGCGCAGCTCCCAGACGATCTGAAAATATAATTTTTCCATATTATTTTGGCGCTAAAGAAAACTACTGAAAGTTTATATTACAAGTCGAATGTAGTTCTTTTTAAGAAAATGCAATTCCGTTAACAAGGTTAAACTGCCTGTGAAATGTGGAAGTAGGAGATTTAAAAAACTTGAAATAAAACTTTGATGTTATTTTTTTTATATTTATTATTATTTTTTTTAGCAGAGCTAATTGTCACTCATCATTACAGGATACTATAGTAACTTGAATGTAACGCTTAAAATTAAATAACGAAAATTTGCTCTTTGGTTGAAAAAAAATATAGAAAGTTTTAACTATAACAAGTTTCTATAGAACATACTGTATTTACTTCAACATTATAGACCTCGATAAATGAATAAATTTTAAAATACACTCATGTGTAGGTTTTTTTTCTTCTGAATTTTTTTTTTTTATCAAGATATCATTTTTATCGAAATTATAATTTTTTAAATTTTCTACCAAAATATATTTTATTAAATTTTGATATTTTTATAATTGTAATATTATTATTTTAGTTATTGATCTAAGGAGTTTAAATGATTAATTTAAATTTAAATGTGTTCAGTCTCCTTTTAATAGGGAAAATCGTAAAATTAATAAAAACAAAAAAATAAATAATAAATAAAGTCACCAATCTTGAAAAACGATGAAGAAACTTGTGAGATGGAAGAAAACTCAAAGGATGTAGTCTATTGAAGATGTTGTTGATAGTAGAAATAAACCCAGTCTATTGAGGATGTAGATGAAGTCTTGTGCAGATAATGTTGATAGGGGAAAAACGATAATCTTGAAGGAAGTGTTGG